>JASAMZ010007105.1:0-11238 GCA_030248115.1 Linhomoeus sp. GSCO2_2 | reverse complement strand
GTAGCACGCTAGTAGATTACTTGTTACTTAGAACCAGATCGGTGCTGATGAGGTGCGTTCTCACACAAGAAATCCACACTGTCACACAGGTGATTCAAAAGCATGGTATGGTAGCAAAACGTTAAATATTCATATTCACAGAAAAATAAAAATCGTGTGATGCGCTCGACGCCGGATCCCGGTGATAAATTACCCCCTCGCAATTCTTGCCGCGTTGGCCGCTGTGTAAATTCGTCGTCGCCACAGCAATGCGTTTGTTTGTATTCATTTCCCACAACGTGAAAGAAGTATGTAGAGACTCTCAAACCAGCGGGATCTGCCGTGCGGAATTGATTCATTCAAGCCGCGAGCACACTGAATGTATGTGCCTGTGGCTGTGCGTTATAGTATGTTGTGTCTAGCAGAGGTCGTTTCTAGGAGGTTGCGTATGTTGTGTAGGTAGCTAGTGCACATTTCGTTAGCTCAGTAGCCGCCTCTAGGCTAAAGGGAAAGCTACCACCCTTATGCCCGAGTGGATATCACACAATGCATAGTAGATGTGGCGTTGGTGTGTTCTCCCAGTCACTTGTGAGATGTGAAAATTGCTGTATTAAATTTTGCCGCTTTGCGGTCAATAGTGGCTATCGTTGTAGCTGTTTTGCTGATTTGATTGCTGTTTATCGTCAAGCTTCGTAGTAAATTTGTGACAGGTAAGCCTTGGAATATTGCAAAACGAATTCCACCCAAACTTTGCATTTTAGCAGAAGTTTTACTATTTCCAGGCCAACACAATGGCAGAGCTCAAGATCAGGAAGTGCCTATCACTGTTTGCCTGTTTTCTGGGTCGTCTAATCACCAACGGAAGCGTCTACTGTCTTCCCGTGTTCTACTCATCAATTTCGCGTGAATTTGGAACGAACGATTTTGAGACGAGTGCCTTGTTCTCAATTTCTGCTGGAATGCTTCAGTTGACAGGTTCAGTTTAAATGTAATCAAACGAAAGAAGTATCGCAGATCATGAAACAATGGATAAATTAAATTAAACCAAAATAAGTTAGCTTATGTTAAAGCATTAAAATAGGCTAAATTAAACTAAATTAGACTAAACTGAGTTACCTTAAACTAAATTGAATTGAGCTATATTAAACTATATTTAATGAAATTGAATTAAATTGAGCTATATTAAATAACATTTATTCAAATGAAATTAAACTAAATTAAATTAAATTAAATTAAATACATTATTAGAATTTAGATTACACATTGAACCATTAGAAGTTAAATTACACACAAATTATATTTAATAAAGTGAAATCAAATTAAATCAACCAACTTAAATCAAATTAACTTAGATTAATTTGATTAGAATTAAACTAAAGTAAATTAAATTAAATTAAACTAAATTAGACTAAATTAAACCAAATTAAATAAAATTAGACTAAGTTGAATTAAATTAAATCCAATAAAATTAATTCAAGTTAGATGAAATAATTAAATTAAAAAGTAATAAATAATAATTAAAAAAATAAAAAAATAATTGAATAAAATATTTATATTAAATAAATTAAATTAAATTAAACTAATTTTAGATAATTCAATCAAATTAGATTATGAATTGTATTAAATTAAGCTAAATAAACTGAAATAAAGTTAAATTAAATTGATTTCAATTAACTCAAAGTTAATGGATGCACCACATTTTAGGCCTGATTGTACCACTGCTTCTAAGTCGCCTTTCCGAGAGGCAGGCCATATTCATTGGTGGATTAATTGCCGCAATCGCAGTGGCGTTGGGGACATTTTCGAAGCAATACTACCAGCTTCTTCTCACCGCAGGCCTTCTTAACGGTTGGTCTATTCCAGTGGTTGATGCAATAGCGCGAGCGCGACTATTCACAATTTTGATTAATTCGAATATTCCACTAATTTAGGCTTCGGTCAGGGCGTGGTGTACGTGACAGCTCCGGTGGCGGGAAGCTACATTTTCAAGGAGAAATTCCACCATGTTGCCATGTCGTTGCTCAACACTGGGGACGGAGTGGGCATGTTCCTGTTTCCGGTGTTCTACGCGACTTTGCTGCGTGTTTATCGTTGGAAAGACGCACTGCTCATAGTGTCTGGCGTGGTGCTACAGCTGTGCCTTTGTGGAGTTCTCCTGGCCCCAAGAAGACGCTGTGCGGCACAAGATAATCCACAAGGGCGCAGCTTGATCCACAGAAACTGGACCTTGTTGCGAAGGGGCTCTTTCTGGCTCCTGTTCGTCTCTCAGTTCTTCCACCAGATGGGCTTTGGAATCTACGTTACGTTTCTCTACGTCCATCTGTCCGATCAGAACACCATGAGCGCAGGTGTTGCTGCTTTGGTGGTTACATCCTTTGGCGTCACATCGATCCTTGGACGACTTTCCGTGGCGTGTTTGAAGAATTGGAGGTATTTACGCCGTTGGTGCGTCTTTTCCTGTGGCCACCTGGTGGAGAGTGGCTGCATGGCAGCGGTGGCTCTGCTATTCCATGGCAGCCCATGGCTGTATGCCTCAGTTGTCGGACTCCAGGGAGTAGCAGCTGGATTGAATGGTCCTCTCGTGTGCTGCGTGGTATTGGACGTTCTGGGGCCTGCTCAGCTGCCAGACGCCTTCAGCTATCTCATGGGCATCTCAGGGGTGGCGTCCTTCGTTGGTCCACTTACTGGAGGTGACGCCACTGTCAAAGCATTGTGACGCGTATGACGAACTGTGGTGCTTCAGGTGCACTGGGAAGCCTGTTTCAATCAAGAAGCGCTGCCATGCTGATCGGCGGAGCCTGCGAACTGCTCGCAGCGTTGGCATTGCTACCTCTGGTCTGGACCAGGAAGCACTACATCTGGGAAACCCCTGAGACATCTGAACCTGCTCATGACAAGGAGCCGCCAGAGCAGCGCCACTTAGGTCAATTGAAAAGAGGTCATTTGCTGGAGATCGACGGGGGAATCGACCCCATTCGAGGCTCATTGATCGAACTCTACGGAGGGCCAGAAATCGTGGACTCTCGAGGCGACTTGAGCCAACAGCGGGAGGATGAAGAGCGTCAGTCATGATATTATGATGGTATTCCTTTAGATCTGCTGGGTCAGCGGTCGATGTACTACTAACTCGCTAACTTGATTTTGCAGTTGAAAACCTGCTGATTGCACCGCCTACCCAGATTAGCCAAGTTAGCAAACGTCTACAGACGTCGCCAAATCTATAGGGGTACATTGTGTTACTTCAGTCTGGACAAGACAGCGACGCGTTTCAGGATGCATTGTGTCATTGTTTGGCGGTTATGAGCCAATCTTATTCGAAAGAAACATTCACAGTTGCAATTGTAAGACACCGGCATCACCTATGCTATTCTGTTTCCTATTGTCTTCATGACATAATGTCCTATGCCAACTATAGGAACTTCCACAACAACAACTCATCTATGACATTCCACTAAAACTAGTACCTAACCAACGAACGTGCAACGCAAGTGACGCCCCTGAACTTGTTGTCAAAATGTGCCACGGTGATCAGAGCTCTGTCCAACCTCCCAAATTAGCTATGTAGCAATTGAGCCACTGCTTTTCAATAACCTTCTAAGAATCTTCCCACTAGGCACCTTCGGAATCTGCTCCACGAACTCCACACCGCCTGCCAGCTGCTTGTATTTGACGACTCGTTCTGGAAAGAATCGAGAACGATATTGTCACTGTTCACAGTCAGGGTTCTTTCGCGCGACCTGCCTCAGCGGCACCCTACGAGGGCTCGGCGTCCGTGCGTACGTAAGTGCGTGCGTCTGTCACGCTCTCAGATCTCGGCGTTGGAAAGTCGTAGGAAGGCGATCTTGGGCTCCATGGATAGGTTTCGGCTCGTGGTTGCTCAAAATTTCGCGAGTTACAGTAACCCGAAGGTCCAGAAGCGCAAACCGTCTCTGACTCGCTCGTCCAACGTCGTAATGCGGCAATCTGGACCGAATTTGGTGATTTTTGGATATGTTGTAGGCCTTTTGGTCCTCTATGGGGCATCGCTGGAACGGGCTCCCCAGGTGGTCCGACGCGGGAGTACGGTAGAAAATTCAAAATTTTAAATTTGTTTCCGACATTTAAAAAATCGTAACTGGGGTTTGCGACGGTGGATCCTCGCCAATTTAATTTCTGACCTGGATACTTATATTACCTTTCATTTGGCACCACAACCGCCGAGATCGGTCTCGCTGTTCGGGAGATACGCGGTCACAAAAGTCCTGGGTCCCGAGCGGAAAATTCGGATTTTCGACTTCGAGTGGATTTTTGGGCCAGAAAGCGTGCTTTTAGCGGCAAATCGACCATTGCAACGTGTTCAGCGTCAAAAGTTGGTCTAGACGAAGTGTCTTGACCATTTTAAGGTACCGTATCCCGGCCGCGCCGAATTTTTGAATCCCGGGGTCAAATTTTCGAAATTGAGTTTTAAACTCCACAAAAAAGTGTGGAGTATATAGCGATTGTGCGCGAAACGCAGTAATTTGGACCGGATGGGGTTCGCGCGTGCAGCGACCGATTTGCAAACGGTCTTTTGCGCTGGGTAGGCCTAGTAGGTGGGCAACCTGCACGACATATGGGGTCACGCTGCGGGACCCCGTTGGCGGGAAATTCAAAAATTTAGATTTTCAAAGTACTGAAAAATGGGTTACACAGGGTAGAACTCGAAAAAGTTGCATATAATGGTATATACTATCTTTTGATATGTTGTAGCCCTCGATAGTGCCGAACACGCAAAAAAAGAATTGGATCGCTGCGGGACTCATTTTGGCGCCAAATTTGAAAAATTCGCGATTTTTCGCTATTTTTCGACTTTGACGGTTTGCTGTGCGCGATAGGTAGCAGCTAGAGCGGCGAGACCGCTTTTGTTGCTCCTTCCCAGATGCCCTCTATCGAATGAGCCATAAACGGAGAAAATCGGTTGAGACACAAAAAAGTTATTTTCCCGCAACTTTTTTGACTCCGGGGTCGAAAATTGCGATTTTCGCGTTTCGGCGTTTGCAGCTCTCGAATGCGTTGCCGAATCGTTCCAAAAGTGGTTGCAAACGATTCTACGCTTAAATTTGGGCTAGAAAAGTGTTTTTGAAAAAATTTCGGAGCTACAGTACCCCTGCCACGCCAGTTTGAATTTTGGCGCCCGGTCGACTTTGGCAATATTATACTCGATTTCGGGGTTTTCGGGGTCACTGATTACGAATATGGCATTCGTTTATCGTTTAGAAGTAGATTTAACATACCTATGACGAATCTGAGTGCTACCGTACCCCAAGTGCAGAATTTTGGTTCCGAGAGTCCATACGAAGTTATGGGTGTTGTATGTGGAATCTGCGGTATTTTGAAGTCTAGATGACGAATTCGGCATTACTTTTGCGATTGGCAGTGTTAGGAGGAAACAACAGCAGAGCAGTCACTTGGGGTAGGAGTTCAAATTTGTGGAGTATACTGCGTCCCCCGGACGACTTGCCTGGTTGGCACTCCGCCGCTTGAAAAGCGAAGGAGTGCTATAGGAGCGGTAAAGCCCACAGTTAACACCTTCGGGGCTGGCGCTCGCTACGAAGCAACTAGGGAGCCAAATTTTTTTTAAAAGATAGCTTATGACGACGCGCAGCGTGGTCGGGGGGTGAAAAAATTTCGGCGGTTTAAGAATTTTGGGAAAATTCAAAAATTCGAATTTTCCGGTTAAAAAAAAAAAGAACCCCAGAACTTTCGCAAAAGTGGGCCGAATTTGGTGATTTTTGGATATGCTGTAGGCCTTTGGGTCCTCTACCATTAATTTCAAACGCGGGCTCCCTAGGTGGTCCGACGCGTGAGTACGGTAGAAAATCCAAAATTTAAAATTTTTTTTCCGACCTTTAGAAAATCATAACTCGAGTTTGCGACGGTGGATCCTCGCAAACTCTTCTTTCTGACTTAGAGCCTTCTATGACCTTTCATTTGGTACCAACACCGCCGAGATCGCTTTTGTCGTTCGGGAGATACGAGGTGGCAAAAGTGCCGGGTCCCGAGCGGAAAATCCGGATTTTCGACTTTGAATGGATTTTTGGGCCGGAAAGCGTGCTGTTAGCGGCAAATTGACCATCGCAACGTGTTCAGCGTCAAAAGTTGGTCTAGACGAACGGTCTTGACCATTTTGAGGTACCGTATCCCGGCCGCGCCGAATTTTTGAATCCCGGGGTCAAATTTTCGAAATTGATTTTTCACTTGTTTCGGGGGTTTTCGACGACGCTGAACACGAATCCGGTGTTTGTTTTGCGATTTTTGACGCCTTTACCCTGCTTTCGGCACCCGACCGGCCAGAAATTGGGTCCCGGGGCCGAATTTTCAAAATTGCGTTGACAGTTGTGTCTGGGCTTTCTGACGCCGCAGAACGCGAATCCGTCGTTTGTTTGGCGATTTGCGGTGCATTTAGCCTGATATTGGCCGAATACTCACGCTCTGTAGAATTTCGCGAAATTCCGAAAATACCGTCCGCCATTGATTTTGCTGCGCCTACAGTACGCCGTCCATATAAGACGCGCTGAGAAAGGCGCTACGCACGCGCAATCGAACCAAGTTATAGGAGCATCGTACTGTAGCACCGACGCCGTCCACCCCAGCAGGGGAGCCCCCGCTGTGTAGCGTAGATAAGGCGCGCCTGTACAATTGGGGCGCCGCTGGCATTCTACATTGTGAGTGGCTATAGACAGTCAGCGGTCAGTACAGCCTGCTCGAACGCGTCACTTGCGCCACATTGGCTTCTGAGTGTATGGCATCTGCTTAGGCCCACCCCGGGCTGCAAAATTGTGGACTGCACGATACATCCGTCAAACTATAAAATGGGGTGAGTGTCAACAATTCAAATTATAAAACACGCTTGTGTGGATAACGCAAGTACCGAGACGCGCGCATTCAAAAGTTCAAACAGTGTTTCTTTGCTTGAGCGAAGTGCCGTTGTTTTCGCCTTAGATTGACGACGGAAGCAAGAATACTGGAACGAATTGGCTCCCACGAATGTTCGAAACAAGATGACAACACGACAAGGACAACTCAAACGCGGGACCAAAGACGTCGAATTACTGCACACACAAGATTGGGCAAAGAGAGCGTATCACGAGCGAACTTAGTAATTCTGCGGCCTAATGTTTGAAAGCATTGGGAACGTTTCTCTGGATGTTCTGATTGAGGCGATTGGCCGCTTTCTTCCTCTTCTTTGGCGCGCCAGCGTGCTGGCGGCCGGCCGCGCCCCTCTTGGCGCCCTTCGTGATCGCGACGGCCTCTTTCTTCTTCCGAGTGACGAAGCGCGAGCTAGCCGAGACCTTCAGATTTAGATTTTCCACAGCGAGACCTGCCGTCGCGTCGCCGTTCTCCTTCTTCTTCTTGCGGTGTAGGTGTCGAGTGATGGCCTTGATTTTGGCGCCTGCGTGGTACCTTCTGGGAATTTGCCCTGTGGCCAACCACTTGTCGACCTCGTTGGGAGTGTGGATGTGCTTCAGGCGCTTCATGAACTTGTTGGCAGAATCACTCGAGAATCCTTTGTCGAGAACTTTTCTGATCAACGCGATCACTTTCTCCTTCTCTTCTTCTGTGCTAGTGTGTCCGCCACCAGCGGCTGCTGTGGTGCGCGAATGGCTGGGCCCTGGGACTTCAGTGTCCTCAGGGGAAATACCTCTGGAGGCTCCTCATCCTCATCAGTGGAAGCGGCGCTGGAGCTGGCGCTGGCCATGACCATGGCCACCCTTCTGGGACAGAACACACCCTTGGGTCGCGAGCCAATCTTCTCAAAGAAGGGATCGTTAGGACTGATTCGCGTCCCAGTGGCCATGTAGTAGAGCTGGGACTTCGCCTGACTCGTCAGAGGCGGTCCAGTGGCCGACATGACTTCGAATTTGTCGTAGACCACCGCGGCATGCTTGCAGAAGCGGCCCTTGCCGCCAAAGGGGCAGCTGCAACACCCCACCGTGGTGTTTACCACGTAGACTGCTCCATTGGTGGCGAAGGAGGCACTGGGCACCTGAAAAGGCGGTAATTCATCAGCTATGTGGCACGCAATTGTTACAGCCACGTTGAAGTGTCATTCAGTCACTCACCTCAAACTCCCCAAATCCAATATCTCTGATCCTCTCTCTTGGAATGGTGTCTGCGCGAGCCAGCATCTTCTCCAAAAGCAGCCTGGGCTTAGCCACTCTAGCGCAGCTGAATTCCTCCAGCTTTCGGCAGTAGTAGCGCTCATAAGTGGTGCACACCATGTCCACCAAAGACACAGCGTTGTAGGCCTTGCACCGCTCCAGCACATAGGTCTTGTAGATATTGATGTTGACTTCACTGAAGTTGTTGGTGTTGTGCCCCATCATTGTGGCGCCTCTGAAGGCGTGCCACCACAGCTCTCTCCTCTTCCAATATTCTGCAAGAGTGTAGTTTACTTGGAATGGTAGGGAGGGAGGGAGGGAGGGAGGGAGGGAGGGAGGGTGGGAGGGAGGGAGGGAGGGAGGGAGGGAGGGAGGGAGGGAGGGAGGGAGGGAGGGAGGGAGGGAGGGAGGGAGGGAGGGAGGGAGGGAGGGAGGGAGGGAGGGAGGGAGGGAGGGAGGGAGGGAGGGAGGGAGGGAGGGAGGGAGGGAGGGAGGGAGGTGAGGTAGGCAGAACAAAACAAGGGAAAGCTCCACACCCTCGATGTAGGAAAGCCAGTGGGGGTACTTTTTCGCCGTTTCAAGCTCTATTGCCTCTTGGAACAGCATTTCAGCGTCTTCCATTGACGAAGCTCGTAGCACAGCCATAAAACTGGCGATCAGCGTTTTACGATCGGCCTTTTCAACTTTCTTCTCAGAATTCCAAAGCCATCTCCAAACCGCTTGCCCAATGTGAAACGAGCAGAGGCGCTGCACCGAATCAGGCCAAGCCGCGTCGATTCCACACTTCTCAGCGTCTGAAGCGACAAGTTCAACCACACGTAACTAACGCAGTGCACTGTGTACAATGCAACTACTGACCCCACCTGAGTCGTCTCTCATCACAATGGCGGGGAAGCCCCACCTGCCATCACTCCGTCTCCCACCAAAGCCGTTTTCGCCCAGGGAGTCTCTGACCATTTCAAAAGCCTTCTTGTAATCATTCGCTGACTGGCCTGAAGCGAACAGAACAGTTGTGCAAGAAAACACAAATGGAAAGTTACTGGAAGAACAGAACTTTGGATAGCAGACACTCACCCTTCGTGATGGCCACAGCCAGAGGGGCACACCCAGCTGGGGTGGCAGCCAGTAGAAAGGTGACGCAGTGGTTGTCTGCGTCGCAGCTGCTGCTACTGTCCACGAAGCAGATTTTGGAAGAGAAGGGCTGACTGTGCACTCGCTGCATGAGAGGAGTGATCACGACAATACAGAAGGGGTCTTCACTCCACTCCAGAATGGTTCCAGCTGGCAGACTGGCGCGCTTCTCTTCCAATTTCTGAAAAGAGCCACCCGTCGGTCCATTAGGCACCACACCACTCTGAACTGAACAAGCGCCATTTCAAACTCTGCCTTACTTGGAACATTCCCTCTCCTCGTCTGGGGCCTTGCGTCTCCAGCAACCACTTGTTGTACTACCAATGAACTTGCCACTTTCTGGGGCAAATGGACGCTTTCTTTTTGTCAAAATTGGTGACACCTTCTGTCAGATCGAGCGCATCCCTGAAACACCAGTAGCCACTAGCCACACCGTATTCCATGAAAGGTGAAGCTCAATCACAGTACCTAGGCATACCCTATACATACCAACGCAGTCAGGCGAAAATTTTATTGTTGCACCCTACCCTATTCACTCACTCGTGCCTCTGAATCGCCGCCTTGACGTTCAAGCCATCGTTGAAATAGATGAGAAACCTCTCCTTTGTTTCTTGTGAAACACTCAGAAGTCCCAGCGTCTCAGGGGAGTCGACGGAATGGCTGTGGTCCCACCGAATGGTGACAATACCACTGGGACCTCCATAGGGTTTCCTCTTCCCCCCTTCGTAGCTGAATTTCTGGTTGCAGATGGCGAATTCCACATACGACTGGCAGCAGTGGTCACGCGAAGTAGACGGCTTCGAGGGGTTGACCGCCTTTCGGTAGCTAGCGAACTGACACAGATACTTGGCATAGCGGAGCTTCCGCGCCGAATCCGTCTGAAGACACAAGAGCCCAAATCTTCAAGACGCTTAGTGGTGAACCATTTCATGAAATGTCAACCTAACCTTCCTGCTGTACTGAGTGTCTCTCAAGATCCAGCCGATGTTCGATTTCTCAGAGAAAACTTCGACAAAGCGCTTGGACTCCTCAAGCGAGCCCACGCTGCATCCAATCTTAGCCAAGAAGGCGCCACCCAAACCCTCGTCGTCTTCGGCCGAAAAATCCAGAATTTCGCAATCAAATTCCACTGGGAGGCAGTCGAAAAGCGCCTCCTTCGATAGTAAAACGCTCTCCGCACGTTCTTCCGCCATTTGAGCCACACACTTTTCGTCAATCGGCAATACTTTGTACCAACATACTCCACAGACAAGCGCACCTCCCAGCGATTTCAAACGGCAAAAGATCAGATCGCATTATCACTAACGTTATTTATACAAAGATGACATGCAGCTGGTTTGCAAGCGATGGTGCTATTGCTAAAACATGATCTCGCATCACTATGCAAGTGCATCTTATGTGCTCGAAACATCACTGAGTGATTCTCCGCTGTTCGTCCACTACCCAGTGCAACAAACTGTGTGCGCGAGTGGACAAATCGAAGCATGTGCTTTGCATGTGACAGCTCAGTTTATCATTTGACGATCCGCTGACGGATGTATCGTGGAGTCCACAATTTTGCCCCCGGGCTATATACCCTAGTTCTACACTGAAAGAATTGGGAACAAACTAATTTAACGGGAATGCAACACTTGTTGGAGTTTCTGTGCCCCCGTCTGCTAAAACAATCACGCGGAGTGCCTATCTGACACTCAAGGAGTGTCACGTATCACTTGTCACTTGTTTCGGGGGTTTTCGACGACGCTGAACACGAATCCGGTGTTTGTTTTGCGATTTGGGACGCCTTTGGCCTGCTTTCGGCACCTGGCCGGCCAAAAATTGGGTCCCGGGGTCGAATTTTCAAAATTGTGTTGACAGTTGCGTCTCAGCTTTCTGATGCCGCAGAACACAAATCTGGCGTTTGTTTGGCGATTTGCGGTGCATTTAGCCTGCTTTTGGCCGAATACTCACGCTCTGTAAAATGTCGCGAAATTCCGAAAATACCGTCCGCCATTGTGGGACTTTTACG
>JASAMZ010007104.1:0-28584 GCA_030248115.1 Linhomoeus sp. GSCO2_2 | reverse complement strand
AAGTACATGACGTAGAGCACTCATTCCCGGTCTAATAGTTCGACAGTTACAATGAAGTTGTGACCAGTGTTGCCGAAGTACTTTTTAGAGAATCGTAAAAAGTAGGTAACGAGTAAGTAAAAGTACTTTTACTTACTCGATGGGATTTTGAGTGAAATTACTTTACTTTTACTTACTCGTTAAGAATTCGATCTACCTTTTATTACTTTTTATTACTTTTTACTCTTTATTACTTTTTATTACCCTATCCATCCCATATAGCCTCAAAGTTCGCAAAATTGAATATCACCTTCCAATATTTGATGCTATTCGACAAGCACCAAAGCTTCATGCGCCTGACTTCACTTCACCCTTACCAGTTTGGTTGGCTTCGCTTGCTTATGCGCTGGAATACGCTCAACTTAGGAAACCTGACTCAGTCAGGCTGGGAACTGAACTGAATGGACTCATCTACTGAGCGAAGAGTACAGGGCAGGCGCAAGAAGTTAGGTGATAGAAGGATCTAATAAGACTGTAGAGACTCTCTCACAATTACTGCAGAGAGGGTAATGGCACACTCGATAATGAGGATCTATTCCATAATAAACCCTATTGCGACAGTTGAGAGTTCAGAGTAGGAGTTTAGTTGCTGCAGTGCTACTATGCCATACCTAAGACCTGCACTCCTCAATATCCATCGTACTTTGAATTCATTTGTTTATGAATGAGTACTTTTTGCTAAAAAGTAATAAAAAGTAAAGTACTTTTACTTACTCGTTAAGTTTTTAGATGACATTACTTTACTTTTACTTACTCGTTAAGAATTTGCCTAAAATTACTTACCTTTTACCTACTTTTTAAGAAATTGCTCTACTTCGGCAACACTGGTTGTGACGATGAAGCTGCTGTTCGTTCTTCCCGCCTCAGGCAGCATATTGAAATGAAATTGGCGCCTGCGCAGAAGCGTTACATAAGGTACAGTACGTCGTAGGTAGGTTGGAATCGACGTACACGTGAATCATCCATTGCGCCCGATTCGGTTCCAGTTCGTATGCTTCAGGCGAGCGCGTCTGCTCCTCCTCCGACTACCAGTTCTCCTTCCACTCGGACCGCTACATGGCCTCCTCCACGGTCTCCAGGTCGGTGGGCGTCCCCTCCCTGGAAGACTGCCTCGGGCGTTGCCTTGACGAGCGCTCCTTCCCCTGCCGCTCCGTCTCCTTCAACCGGACCGATGGCACCTGCCACCTGAGCGAGCACAACAAGCTAAGTAGGCCCAGAGCGCTCCGCCTCAACAGCAACCCCGACTTCCGCATCGACTACTACGAGAGCAACTGTTTCAACGGTCGGTAGGAGGACATGTGATGACATCGCGTAATCATTTCCTCCCCTCTGGCAAATCTTCGTGGAATTACGTACGGCTCCAATTTCCCGATGCAGAATAAATCCGCGGTCTGTAGGCAAATCACTATTTTAAACTAAGGATTTCAGAGAAAATGATACCAATTACAGTAATTTGCATCTCGCGGTTATTCTTGTATAACTGTTGAAATCGAACTTTTTAGAAAGGTTTGTTCGTTCAGATTCTTTCACCTTCTCCCACGAATGCCAGGACAAGGGAATTCTGGTGAAGGTCAAGGCGAAGTTTCCATACACCGGCGTGCTCTACGGACTCTACGACTACTTTACGTGCCGTGTAGAGCCACAGGGAAGCGACGACTTCAGCTACTTCTTTCCCTATCCGTCGGAATCACGCAACTGCAGCGACAGCATGAGATTCAAGGTGTGTGTGTGCGGATATGTCGCGAAATATGTATGTACTTCGGTGCCTTCTCACTCCATTAATATCGCATTCAGAACGGCGGCAGGGAAGCCGTTTTGGAGGCGGTGCTGTCAACAGACGGAGTGGAGCCTCTGTACTTCATCACGAATGAGGACATGACCTACCAAGCCACCTGCCCGATTCCAAAGAAGCCGAAACTCGAGAAGACGACCGTAGATGCGTCCATCGATCTGGAGCCACGAACGAAGCCGTCCGAGGCTGGCAACGGAGTGGACAACAGCGATAAGGATGGCGTCAACGCCGTCACAAGCTCCAGGTGCGTTCGGCTAGAGTTGCTGGCCGGCTATAGTGCACCATGTCGCACCATCATGTAGTCGCATGTGATCGGCCCATGGGGCTTCTCTGCAATGGCATGATAGCCACTCCTTTTGGGCATGCTTCTGCGGGCACTTCGGCACATCTTTCAGCGTCCTCATTCTCGACAAATTGCCAAAGTCGCCGTCGTCCTCGAGAAGCTCCTTTCTGAGGGAGGCGACGCCCAAAAGTAGGAGGAAGGACACCTACAGATTGCCGTGGCTGGGCCCCAAGCGGAGATCGCCCCAACCAACCCTGGTGGGTAGAAATTCCACCAGAAGAGGCACACGAATCTCCCTGTGGATAGAGAACCCAAACAAGCCAAGGAGGACCACTACGACGACCTCGACGAGAAGGACAACGCCAACCACAACGCCGACGACAACGACAACGCCAACTACCACTACCACCACAAGCACAACAACAGCCACAACGACAACAACGTCTAGCACAACGACAACGACAACAACGACTGCATCCACAACAACCACAACGACTACTACTAGCACATCCACAACCACCACAACGACATCAACAACGACGACGGCTGCAACCACAACTACCACCGCAACCACCTCAACAACAGCTACTACAAACCCAACGACACCAAGCACCACAGTTTCTCCAGAGCCTTCGAGCACTACCAGGCGAGTCTCAGCAAGGTCACTCAAGAAAGGACCATGTTTGCCTGCTACTCAAGCATGTTGTGTGTTAATTGCATGCCAAGACACCTGGGCACGCAGCTGACTGAGTGACCTTTGTCAACCTATTCTCAGCAGCACTCCAGTCTCTTCAGACCGCCTCCGCTGCTGCCCACGACTTCGAGCGCGTCACCGACTTCGACAACAACGGCGCCGTTGATCACGACGTCGACAACGACAAAACAGAGCTCAGCTGCCGCCACTGCAACAACCACCACTAGCACCACTCCAACTGTCACTACAACCGAGACGACAACCACTACAACCGCAGAGAACTCGACCACGACGACCACGCCGACGACTGCCCCTCCACAGCCGATTCTCTTCGACATCTTCCACAGGGGCCAACCCGTCGAGGCCGTGGTCGTGGGCTCCAAAGTGACCCTGAGCTTCACCCCATTCTACGCGATTCCGCGTGAGTGTCGCATGGAGCTACACTCATTCGTCTCACTCATCTGTGAGGTATCTCCACTTCAGCTCGCTATATGACGATCGCCAGCTGCCAGATCGAGCCGGTCGACTCCCTCTACGACTGGGAGAAAGAGCCCATACCCATTGTCAAGGATGGGTAAGAAGGGTACTGCAATTGGGGAACAGCCAGTCCAAAGATTGAAAGTCCCAATTGCTTCAGATGCCAAGCGGATTTGGTTGGGCTGGTATGTCCTCCAGAGCGCACAGACTTCGGCATGAGGGTGCGCGTCGAGGCCTTTCGATACCAGACCACAGCACAGGTCCGGTACCGCTGCCTCGTCAGAGTCTGCCCCTTCAGTCCCTGTCAGCAGGTGGTCTGATAGTAACACAATTTCTTCTGAGCTTTCAAATCACTCGGTGGTTTGCCCTGGCAACCAATGGCGGTTTCAGCAATTCTGCCCAGCTGTGGACGGCTGTGACGCCAACCCAGCCGGCTCCGTATCACCTTTGGCAGCCTTGACCGGCGGTCTTGGTCAACCGCAACGTGGCACCCTTGGGACCATTGGTTCTTCAAGCGGTGTTGGCTCTTCTCCCCTTCCCAGGGGAGCGGCAGCCAGCCTCGCCCGCCACATCAGGCGCAAGCGCCAGTTGACCCTGGCCCAGTTGCGCCAGGCCCTGTCCCAGAACTCGCTTCTCAGGGCGCAGTTGGGGCTGCCACCCTTCCAGCCAGGCAGTGGCGAGGGCTCACTGGGCGCCGAGCTCAGGGGAGCGCTGAGCGGTGCCCTGAGGCGTCGTCCGCCCGCCCAGCTCCAGCAGTACCTGGTGAGCTTGGGCGGGGAGCACCTGGTGACCAAGAGGCTAGTTGTGGTCAACTCCGAGAACGAGCTCCAGTACTATCTGAGAACTGGCAACGTGCCAAGTTCCACCTCGTCCTTTGGCTGACTCGAGTGAAGAGGGAGACTATTGCGAGGGGCACAGGGACAGGGGTGTTTCAGCTGCCCCATCGTCGCTTTCGCGTTACGCGCCTTTGATCTCGCCATTTCCAATTCCCTTTCGCGCCAAGTTTTAACCCATCCATTCCCAGTTGTGAGTTGCTGAGGCGTCTGGCGAGTGCTTTCTCATGTCTGCGGTTTCGTTCTCTTATCATGTGTAAACTCCCCTGTTGGTAGACGAGGCAAGCGTCGTCTTCCTCTGAGCAAACAAGTGTACAGCAGTATGAACAATGGTGGCGAACGAATCACGCATCGAAAACATCCTGTGCGCAACAAAGGAAGCAACGAATCACAGGCATAATCACAGAGGTTGATTTGGGATTGCGCTAAGTGTAATTGTAAGACGTTCAGGAATACAGCGCATACAAGTGTGCAGTAGGCAGCAATGGAAGCCTACAGATAAAGCGAAGCCGAGTAAGTAGGAGAACCAGGAAGCAAGAAAGCTGCTGGTTTGGTAAAAGCGAGAGAATGCGGCGCAAGTCTAAGCCAGAGACTCGTCTAGGCGTTGATCTGAGCCTGTTTCCTCCTCCACTATTTCGGTGCGTGTTTTGGCAGTATTCCTTGCGTCATAGACGCGGTTGACCAAAGCCCGCACTATACTTCCAGGCAACTGTTGGTGTCTGGCTATGAGGGCGCCTATCCTCAATTCGATGTCGTCCCGAATGCTCTCCGCTGATTGGTCGGTGGAGTAGCGCACTGGCTCTCCCAAATGGGTACTGTAAAAGCGTAATTTAAAATTCAAAATCGAATTTGCATGCAAAGCGCACACCGCAGCTTCACGGGAAAGCCTCCGTAGATTGGTACCAATGGAAGACGGGTTCTCTCGTAGAGGGCGCGAAAATACGCTAAAAGTTTTTAATGGCAAGGCAATAATAAAAGAACAAGTTTGTCGAATTGTGTATCTCTCTGAAAGACCTCACATCTGCCCCAGCTGGGTGTTCGGAAGACCTCCTGACAGTTCTCAGTAAACATTGGAATGACGACCTGAATAATTGTGTGTACCACACAATGCACTAAGTAATTCTCAGCGCCACAGCCGGACGACAGCCTACGAGAGCTCGTCGTGCGTACGTCCGTAAGCTTCTTCGTCTGTTCGTTAAAAGGTACTTTCTCAGATCTTGGCACTCGGCAGGTGTAATGAACGATCTTGGGCTCGTTGGATAGTCCTCAACTTACTAATCACTCCTCAAAACCTCAGCCGACAAATCAAGTTACGTCCGCTACAGCAACCTAACTGTCATAAAACGCAACACGCCTCTAACTCGCTCGTCCTACGCCGTAGGGAGGCGTTCAAGACATCGTTTGAAAGCTCTGGACGTCGTCTTTTATTCCGTGTCAAAACTTTTCAACCCCGCTCTGCATCCACAAAACAGCTCCACTTTTCAACAAACAATTCCTCTCATTACCGCGTTCCTTGAACTGGCTTTGGCCACCTGGGCGAAGCCCAATCGTTTGTTCCAAAGCAGAGGATACGTATCGGAATCAGAAAAGAGAGCCTCGCGCACGCCCCCCGGGGCGATGCACAAGAGTTGGCCGCGTGCCAAGTTGGCGCTGCACTCCTCCAGGGAGCCCGTGGAGACGCCCATCACGTGACAGGTCAGGGACCAGCCTGCAGAGAGACACATACAGGGTGGCACATCCTATATACTAAGCGGCATAGAGTCTGTTTGTTTGTTTGTTTGTTTGTTTGTTTGTTTGTTACCACGATAACTCTTGACACAGTTGACGGATCGCGATGATCTATACATCAAAAGAACCGCTGTACTCTGTAGTTGTGCGCCTCCTATTGTGGACTTTGACCAATGTCTAAATTCCATGAAAATTGCAAAAATATCGACTGCACAGTACATTCCAAGCACTAACGAGTGCCTGGGGGCCATTTTCGTGGAAATTTCGCGCTGTTGCGTCACCATTCACTACAGAGTTGTTGCTGTGGGACTCCGAGGTGTATTTGGTGGCATGGGAGCAGGTGCGAGTGAATGCAGGCACTGGCAGGGGCACAGTGTCAAGTGACTTTAGATCTATCTGAAATGTCTCACGGGCTAAACTCAATTGTCAATGGGCTAACTCCAAGTGTCTATTGTGTATTGACAGGCACGGTAGCTGGTACGATCCTAAGCGTAGGCACTGGCAGGGGCACTGTGTCAAATGACTTGAAATCTATCTGAAAGTCCTATGAGTTAAGCCCAATTGTCAATGGGCTAACTGCAAGTGCCTATTGTGTATTGACAGGCATGGGGCTGGTGCGATTCTAAATGTAGGCACTGACAGGGGCACTGTGTCAAATGACTTGAGATCTATCTGAAATGTCCTACGGGCTAAACCCTATTGGCAACGGGCTAATTCCAAGTGTTTATTGTGAATTACAGGCACGGGAGCTGGTGAGACCCTAAACATAGGGACTGGCAGGGTCACAGTCAAATGGCTTGAGATCCTACCGTAATGTTCTGCGGTGCACTGAATTCGACGATTCCGTTATCTCCTTCATGCTCTGCAGATAACCCATGAGCTATTGACCATAGAGATTCTCCTACGGGCTAAAGGCACTAGTCCTATATACTAAGCGGCAAACCTCTGTCCGTTTGTGTGTTTGTGTGTTTGTGTGTTTGTGTGTCTGCAAACGCCATAACTCTAGAGATCGTTGAGCGATCGGGATGGTCTATAGCTTAAACTGACCACCATTCACTGTAGTTTTGCACCTTCTATTTTAGAGTTTTGACCGATGACTAAATTCCACAATATTTCACAAATATCGGCTGCGCCAATACATTCTGAGCACAGAAGGCATCACAGGCTGCAATTGACATTTGATTTCGCGCCAAAAGCACTTTACAGTGTCACCATTCATGACAGAGTTGTCGCTGTGAGACCCGAAAGTTTATTCGCAGGCACTGCATGCACTGGCAGGGACACAGCATCGACCCCGAAAGTTTATTCGCAGGCACTGCATGCACTGGCAGGGACACAGCATCGACTGACCTTTGATTTCACGTGACTGACATTTGATTTCGCGCCAAAAGCACTTAAGAGTGTCATCATCCACTATGGTGTTGTCGCCGTGAGACTCCAAAGTGTATTCGCAGGCACTTCATGCACTGGCAGGGACACAGCATCAAACTATTCTGGATCTATGTCAAACGACTTTAGATCTATCTGAAATGTCCTGCAAGCTAAACCCAACTGTCAACGGGCTAAACCCTAGTCCTTTATACTAAGCGGCAAGAGTCTGTCCATCTGTTTGTTTGTTTGTCTGTCAGCGCTCTAGCGCTCGCTAAAGTTGACGGATCGCGATGGTCTATAGCTTAAACTGACCATCAGAACACGTAGTTTTGCATCTTTGCTTTTAGAATTTTGACCGATTACTAAATTCCATAATATTTCGAAAATATCGACTGCACCAGTACATTCTGAGCACACAAGGCACCACACGTTGTGATTGACGTTTGATTTCACGCCAAAAGAGCTTTACAATGTCACCATTCACTACAGAGTTGTCGTTGTGAGACTCCAAAGTGTATTCGCAGGCACTGCGTGCACTGGCAGGGGCACAGCATCAAACTGCTCTGAATCTATGTCAAATGTCTTTAGATCTATCTGAATTCTCGTACGGGCTAAACCCAAGTGTCTATGGGCTAAGTTCAGGAGTCTATTATGTATTCACAGGCACAGGATCTGGCGCGAGGAAAAATGCAGGCACTGGCAGGGGCAGTGTCAAATAGCTTGAGAACAATCGGAGATGTCCTGTTGGCTAAGCCCAAATGTCTACAGGCTAAACCCAAGCATCTATTGCATATTTGCAGGCACAGGAGCTGGTGCGATCCTAAATGTAGGCACTGGCAGGGGCACAGTGTCAAATGTCTTTAGATCTATCTGAAATCTCCTACGGGCTAAACCCAAATGTCTATGGGCTAAACCCAAGCGTCTATTGTGTATTTACAGGCATGGGAGCTGTCGCACGCCTAAATGTAGGCACTGGCAGGGGCACAATGTCAAATGTCATTAGATCTATCTGAAGTGTTCTACGGGCAAAACCCAAGTGACTACGGGCTAAACCCAAGCATCTATTGTGTATTTACAGGCACGGGAGCTGGCGAGATCCTAAACATAGGCACTGACAATGGCACAGGGTCTAATGACCTGAGATCTAACTGCAGTGTCCTGCAGTGACTGAATTTGATGATTGCGTTATCTCCTTCATGCTCTGCAGATTACCCATATGCTATTGACCATGGAGATTCTCCTACGGGCTAAAGGCTCTAGTCCATATTACTAAGCGGCAAGAGTCTGTCCGTCTGTTTGTTTGTTTGTGGCTCTGTGGACGCCATAACTCTAGCTACAGTTGACGGATCGCGGTGGTCTATGGCTTAAACTGACCGCCATACACTGTAGTTTTGCACCTCCTATTTTAGAACTTTGACCAATGACTAAATTCCACAATATTTCGAAAATATCGACTGCACCAGTACATTCTGAGCACAAAAGGCACCACACGCTGTGATTGACGTTTGATCTCACGCCAAAAGCGCTCTACAGTGTGACCACTCATGACAGAGTTATCGTTGCGAGAGTCCAAAGTGTATTCGCAGGCACTGCATGCACTGGCAGGCTCACAGCATCAAGCAGCTTTGGATCTATGTCAAACGTCGTTAGATCTATCTGAAATTTCCTACGGGCTAAACCCAAATGTCTATGGGCTAAACCCAAGTATCTATTGCGTATTTACAGACACGGGAGCTGGTGCAAGCGTAAATGTAGGCACTGGCAGGGGCACAATGTCAAATGGCTTGAGATCTGTCTGAAATGCCCTATTGGCTAAATCCAAAGGTCTACAGGCTAAACCCAAGAGTCTACTGCATATTTACAGGCACATGAGCTGGCACGATCCTAAACGTAGGCACTGGCAGGGGCACAGGGTCGAATGGCTTGAGATCTATCTGAAATGTCCTATGGGCTAAACCCAATTGTCTACGTGCTAAACCCAAGCATCTATTGTGTATTTACAGGCACAGGAGCTGGGGAGATCCTAAACATAGGCACTGACAATGGCACAGGGTCTAACGACTTGAGATTTAACTGTGCTGTCCTGCAGTGCACTGAATTCGATGATTGTGTTATCTCCTTCATGCTCTGCAGGTTACCCATACACTATTAACCATAGAGATTCTCCTACGGGCTAAAGGCTCTAGTCCTTATTACTAAGCGGCAAAACTGTGTCCGTGTGTTTGTCTGTTCGCGCCATAACTCTAGCCACAGTTGACGGATCACGATGATCTATAGCTTAAACTGACCATCGTAACATGTAGTTTTGCACCTCCTATTTTAGAACTTTGACCGACGACTAAATTCCACAATATTTCACAAATATCAGCTGCGCCAGTACATTCTGAGCACAGAAGGCACCACACTCTGTGATTGACGTCCGGTTTTGCGCCAAAAGCGCTATACAGTGTCAGCACTCATGAAAGAGTTGTCGTTGTGAGACTCCAAAGTGTATTCGCAGGCACTGCATGCACTGGCAGGGGCACAGCATCAAACTGCTTTGGATCTATGTCAAACGACCTTAGATCTATCTGAAATCTCCTACGGGCTAAAGCCAAATGTCTATGGGCTAAACCCAAGCGTCTATTGTGTATTTACAGGCACGGGAGCTGGTGCCAGCATAAATGTAGGCACTGGCAGGGGCACAGTGTCAAATGGCTTGAGATCTGTCTGAAATGCCCTATTGGCTAAACCCAAATGTCTACGGGCTAAACCCAAGAGTCTACTGTGTATTTACAGGCACATGAGCTGGCACGATCCTAAACATAGGCACTGGCAGGGGCACAGGGTCGAATGGCTTGAGATCTATCTGAAATGTCCTATGGGCTAAACCCAATTGTCTATGGGCTAAACCCAAGCATCTATTGTGTATTTACAGGCACAGGAGCTGGCGAGATCCTGAACATAGGTACTGACAATGGCACAGGCTCTAACGACTTGAGATCTAACTGTACTGTCCTGCAGTGCACTGAATTCGATGATTGCGTTATCTCCTTCATGCTCTGCAGATTACCCATACGCTATCGACTATAGAGATTCTCCTATGGGCTAAAGGCTCTAGTCCTTATTACTAAGCGGCAAAACTGTGTCCGTGTGTTTGTCTGTTCGCGCCATAACTCTAGCCACAGTTGACGGATCACGATGATCTATAGCTTAAACTGACCATCGTAACATGTAGTTTTGCACCTCCTATTTTAGAACTTTGACCGACGACTAAATTCCACAATATTTCGCAAATATCGACTGTGCCAGTACATTCTGAGCACAGAAGGCACCACACTCTGTGATTGACGTCCGGTTTTGCGCCAAAGCGCTATACAGTGTCAGCACTCATGAAAGAGTTGTCGTTGTGAGACTCCAAAGTGTATTCGCAGGCACTGCATGCACTGGCAGGGGCACAGCATCAAACTGCTTTGGATCTATGTCAAACGACCTTAGATCTATCCGAAATCTCCTACGGGCTAAAGCCAAATGTCTATGGGCTAAACCCAAGCGTCTATTGTGTATTTACAGGCACGGGAGCTGGTGCCAGCATAAATGTAGGCACTGGCAGGGGCACAGTGTCAAATGGCTTGAGATCTGTCTGAAATGCCCTATTGGCTAAACCCAAATGTCTACGGGCTAAACCCAAGAGTCTACTGTGTATTTACAGGCACATGAGCTGGCACGATCCTAAACATAGGCACTGGCAGGGGCACAGGGTCGAATGGCTTGAGATCTATCTGAAATGCCCTATGGGCTAAACCCAATTGTCTATGGGCTAAACCCAAGCATCTATTGTGTATTTACAGGCACAGGAGCTGGCGAGATCCTGAACATAGGTACTGACAATGGCACAGGGTCTAACGACTTGAGATCTAACTGTACTGTCCTGCAGTGCACTGAATTCGATGATTGCGTTATCTCCTTCATGCTCTGCAGATTACCCATACGCTATCGACTATAGAGATTCTCCTACGGGCTAAAGGCTCTAGTCCTATATACTAAGCGGCAAAACTGTGTCCGTCTGTCTGTTTGTTTGTTTGTCTGTGAGCGCCATAACTCTAGCCACAGTTGACGGATCGCGACGATCTATGGCTTAAACTGACCGTCATAGCCTGTAGTTGTGCATGAAGGTTTGTTGACTTAAGCCGATGTCTAAATTCCAAAATATTTCGAAAATATCAACTGCGCCAGTACATTCTGAGCACATAAGGCACCACACGCTGCGACTGGCGTTTGATTTCGCGCCAAAAGCGCTCTACAATGTCACTATTCATGACAAAGTTGTCGTTGTGGGACTCCAAAGTGTATTTTCACAGGCACTGCGTGCACTGGCAGGGGTGCAGCATCAAACTGCTTTGGAGCAATGTCAAATGTCTTTAGATCTAACTGAAACCTCCTACAGGCTAAACCCAAATATCTACGGGCTAAACCCAACTATCTATTGTGTATTTACAGGGACGGGAGCTGGTGCGAGCATAAATGCAGGCACTGGCAGGGGCACAGTGTCAAATGTCTTTAGATCTATCTGAAATTTCCTATGGGCTAAACCCAAATGTCTATGGGCTAAACCCAAGTGTCTATTGTGTATTTACAGGCACGGGAGCTGGTGCGAGCATAAATGCTGGCACTGGCAGGGGCACAGTGTCAAATGTCTTTAGATCTATCTGAAATCTCCTACGGGCTAAACCCAAATGTCTATGGGCTAAACCCATGCGTCTATTGTGTATTCACAGGCACGGGAGCTGTCGCATGCCTAAATGTAGGCACTGGCAGGGGCACAATGTCAAATGTCTTTAGATCTATCTGAAGTGTTCTACAAGCAAAACCCAAGTGACTACCGGCTAAACCCAAGCATCTATTGTGTATTTACAGGCACGGGAGCTTGGGAGATCCTAAACAAAGGCACTGACTATGGCACAGGGTCTAACGACCTGAGATCTAACTGCAGTGTCCTGCAGTGACTGAATTCGATGATCGCGTTATCTCCTTCATGCTCTGCAGATTACCCATACGCTATTGACAATGGAGATTCTCCTACGGGCTAAAGGCTCTAGTCCTATATACTAAGCGGCCTAGAGTCTGTCCGTCTGTTTGTGGCTCTGCGAGCGCCATAACTCTAGCCACAGTTGACGGGTCGCGACGATCTATGGCTTAAACTGACCGTCCTGGCCTGTAGTTTTGCATGAAGGTTTGTTGACTTTAGTCGATGTCTAAATTCCAAAATATTTCGAAAATATCGACTGCGACGGTACATTCTGAGCACAGAAGGCACCACACGTTGTGATTGACGCTTGATTTCGCGCCAAAAGCGCTTTACAGTGTCACCATTCATGACAGAGTTGTCGTTGTGAGATGCCAAAGTGTATTCGCAGGCACTGGCAGGGGCGCAGCATCAAACTGCTTTGGATCAATGTCAAATGTCTTTAGATCTATCTGAAATCTCCTACGGGCTAAATTCAAATGTCTACGGGCTAAAGCCAAGTGTCTATTGTGTATTTGCAGGCACGGGAGCTGGTGCGAGCCTAAATGTAGGCACTGGCAGGGGCACAGTGTCAAATGGCTTGAGATCTATCTGAAATGGTCTATGGGCTAAAGCCAATAGTCTACAGGCCAAACCCAAGTGTCTATTGTGTATTTACAGGCACGGGAGCTGGTGCCAGCCTAAACGTTGGCACTGGCAGGGGCACAGTGTGAAATGGCTTGATATCTATCTGAAATGTTCTGCAGGCTAAACTAAGTTGTCTATGGGCTGACCCCAACACCATTGACTATTGAGATTCTCCTACGGGCTAAAGGCTCTAGTCCTATATACTAAGCGGCATAGAGTCTGTCTGTCTGTTTGTCTGTCCGGCCATTTTCTCGCGACAAACGCGATGGATCCTGGAGATCTATAGATCAAAAGAACCGTCGTTGACTGCGATTTGTCCCCTCCTATTTCAAAACTTTCGCAAATTACTAAATTCCACAAAATTCATGAAAATATCTACTGCACAGTACATTCTGAGCACTAAAGAGTGCCATACTGGTCATTATCGCAGTAATTTCGCACTGTCGTGTCACCATTCACTACAAAGTTGTCTCTGTGAGACTCTGACGTGTATTCAGAGGCACAGGAACAGCTACGATGGTAAATGCAGGCACTGGCAAGGGCGCAGTGTCAAGAAACTTTTGATCTATCTGAAACCTCTTATGGGCTAAACACAAACACCTATATGCAAAGTTCGGTGTAATCAAAGGCACAGGAGTGGGCGCAATGGTAAATGCAGGCACTGGCAGGGGCACAGTGTCACAAGACATTGGATCTATTTGAAACCTCTTATGGGCAAATAAACACAAACACCTATGTGCAAAGTTCTTAGTTCAGTGTAATCAAAGGCACGGGAGTGGGCACAATGGTAAATGCAGGCACTGGCAGGGGCACAGTGTCATAAGACATTAGATCTATCTGAAATCTCCTATGGGCTAAATGCAAGCTTCCATGTGTTAGCTTCAGTGTATTCTGAGGCATGAGCTGGTGCAATCCTAAAAGCAGGCACTGATAGAGGCGCAGTGTCAAATGACTTTAGATCTATCAGAATCTTCTATGGGCTGTTGTGATCATTGGCCGTGAACTATAGGCCAATACATGTTGTGAGCAGTGGCTGATTTCCATGGGTCGATACAAATGGCTCTGTTTCCATAGGTGTTTAGCTATAGATATACAGTATCACCTACGGGCTAAAGGCACTAGTCCTATATACTAAGCGGCAAACCTCTGTCCGTGTGTTTGTATGTCTGTTCGAGCCATAACTCTAGCCACAGTTGACGGATCGCGATGATCTATAGCTTAAACTGACCGTCGTAACATGTAGTTTTGCATCTCCTATTTTAGAAATTTGACCAATGACTAAATTCCACAATATTTCGCAAATATCGACACAGAAGGCACCACACACTGTGATTGACGTTTGACTTTGCGCCAAAAGCGCTATACAGTGTCACCACTATTGACAGAGTATTCGTCGTGAGACTCCAAAGTGTATTCACAGGCACTGCATGCACTGGCAGGGGCACAACATCAAACTGCTTTGGATCTATGTCAAATGTCTTTAGATCTGTCTGAAATCTCCTATGGGCTAAACCCAAATGTCTATGGGCTGAAGTCAAGAGTCTATTGTGTATTCGCAGGCACTGCATGCACTGGCAGGGGCACAACATCAAACTGCTTTGGATCAATGTCAAATGCCTTTAGATCTGTCTGAAATCTCCTATGGGCTAAACCCAAATGTCTACGGGCTAAAGTCAAGCATCTATTGTGTATTTACAGGCATGGGAGCTGGTGCGAGCCTAAATGTAGGCACTGGCAGGGGAGCAGTGTCAAATGACTTGAGATCTATCTGAAATGTTCTATGGGCTAAACCCAATAGTCTACAGGCTAAACCCAAGTGTCTATTGTGTATTTACAGGCACGGGAGCTGGTGCGAGCCTAAATGTAGGCACTGGCAGGGGCACAGTGTCAAAATGCTTGAGATCTATCTGAAATGTTCTATGGTCTAAACCCAATAGTCTACAGGCTAAACCCAAGTGTCTATTGTGTATTTACAGGCACGGGAGCTGGTGTGACCCTAAATGTAGGTACTGGCAGGGGCACAGGGTCGACTGATTTTAGATCTATCTGTAATGTCCTACGGGCTAAACCCAACACCATTGACCATAGAGATTCTCCTACGGGCTAAAGACTCTAGTCTACATTACTAAGCTAGCTAGGTGTAGTCTCCGTAACGCTCGCCATTTGAACGCCACTTGACAGATCGCGATGATCTACGGCTCAAAAGAACCGTCGTGCTCTGCAGTTGTGCATATTCTATCATGGGCTTTAGTCAATGACTAAATTCCAGAAAAAATGCGAAAATATCGACTGCGCAGTACATTCGACGCTTCAGCACGCGCTTGCCTCGCTAGCACTTCGCCACGCCAAGCTTCAGCACGCACGCGCTAGGAAGCCAGCAGGACGCCAGCGGCGTCCCGCAGAGAAGCTCGCTCGCTTCGATCGATCGGCCGCAGAGAATCAATCGCTGCACGGACAGCGTCGCCTGTTGCTGCCTGCCTTAAACGCAGGCTTTGCCTGAACAGTACGGCAATGCACGGTAGCAGAGCCTTGCAAAAGCGAACAGTGCGGCAGTGCGCGGTACAGCAGAGAACCCTGCAATGTGCAATTCAACAGAGCCGAACAGTACGACAATGCTCGCGCAGGCAATTCAAGCCGCTTCAGCGACTATTTCGCTTGCAACAGGACAGATCTTGCAACAGGACAATCGGCCCGCTCTCTAGCATTTGTTTTGCGCGCCGCTTTGTACGGCGCGTTCGCGAGGCAGTCAGCGCCATTAGCTTGCAACAGGACAGACTTTCTGCAACAGGACGCTGCAACAGTACAGACGTTGCAACAGGATCGTCGCGCGAGGCGACCAGCGCCGGTGGCTCGCAACAGGACAATCCTTTGCAACAGGACAGATTTTGCAACAGGACACATCTTGCAACAGGACACATCTTGCAACAGGACACATCTTGCAACAGGACACATCTTGCAACAGGACAGATCGTGCAACAGGACACATCTTGCAACAGGACACATCATGCAACAGGACACATCTTGCAACAGGACACAACTTGCAACAGGACACATCTTGCAACAGGACAGATCGTGCAACAGGACAGACATTGCAACAGGACAGATTTTGCAACAGGACAGACCCTGCAACAGGACAGATCTTGCAACAGGACAGATCTTACAACAGGGCAAATCTTGCAACAGGAACATCTTACAACAGGACACATCTTGCAACAGGACAGATCGTGCAACAGGACAGACATTGCAACAGGACAGATTTTGCAACAGGACAAATCTCGCAACAGGACAAATCTTGCAACAGGACAGATTTTGCACAGGACAGATTTTGCAACAGGACAGACCTTGCAACAGGACATATTTTGCAACAGGACAGACCTTGCAACAGGACAGATTTTGCAACAGGACAGACCTTGCAACAGGACAGATCTTGCAACAGGACAGATCGTGCAACAGGACAGATCTTGCAACAGGACAGACCTTGCAACAGGACAGATCTTGCAACAGGACAGACCCTGCAACAGGACAGATCTTGCAACAGGACAGATCTTACAACAGGGCAAATCTTGCAACAGGACAGATCTTGCAACAGGACAGACGTGGCAACAGGATGGTCGCGCGAGGCGAACAGCACCGTTGGGTCGCAACAGGACAGATTGTTCAACAGGACAGATCTTTCAACAGGACAGACCTTGTAACAGGAGAGACCTGGCAACAGGACAGGCCTTGCAATAGGACAGGCCTTGCAACAGGACAAACCCTGCAATAGGACAGACCCTTCAACAGGTCAAATCTTGCAACAGGTCAGACCTTGACAATGAACAGGGCGGACGTTGCGGCGCGCGTGCGAGGCGACCAGCGCCGTTGGCTCACAACGGGACAGACCTTGCAACGGACAGACCTTGAACAGGACAGATCATGCAACAGGACATTACGGCCATTGACGACTACATTCCATGGTATTCAGATCTCAGGAATTCTTCTGCAACGGGAAGGAACGGCTAGTGAACATTATATGGGATCTCGCTGATGCGATTCCTCAGCGCGTATAAGGCTAGCGAGAGCATACTGTAGTAGGTCATTTCTAAAAACTTTGTGATACTTTCAATGCAAGAATCTAGATAAAGGGGTTCGGACCAGGGGTGTCGCAAGACAGACGCAATGCCACTGCAAAAATCTCGGGGAGTTGGGGGTAATGGTAGTAGAGCTGTACAGTGCAATTACCCACCATACCGTACTTTTGGCTTTGTACATAACCACAATGTTGTTGTTAGGACTACAGGCACCACCACTACATGGTGTTAGCAAGTACAGTATCCTACAGTGCAGAACAAGCGCGTTTACAAGCCGAGTTACCATACGCCCTTACGCTTTCATTCAATAAACGTCACCGCGCGCCAACCAACCTGGAATGCGAAACAGGAACTTGTCTCCCACGCATAGAAGAGTGCGCTTCTTGTGCAATATAATTTTCGACATCAAATAGTATATGTCCAAAGGGACGCAACCGTGATAATAGATTATGAGGGCGGCGCCCTCGTCTGGAATCGCCTCGAAATTCTCCACCTCGTAGCCTGCAGATGTGAAAAAACTTACAAACTTGGAACAAGTAGGCAAATTATTGTTTCCAATTTTCGTCCTAAATTTTTGGTGCAAATTGTTTGCACGAAATCTCAGACGTGTTTCCCAGTAGCACTGCTGCAAAATGCGGGCGGCATGGGCGCAAACATAACATCACTACGTACATACCTACACCTAAGCAAACTACCCAAATTTTCAAACCCCCAATCCACCGTAACCCACACCCACCGTGCCATATCCATCCGTGGGCGTCCCAGAATGAGGCAACGGCTATCCTGGCCCCATCCCATAGACTGTGTTGATAGGCTTCCTTTAGCCTGTGACGCCACTTGAACACGTGCAGAAACAATGCCGTCCCATACATCAGAATTATGAGGACGATGGGTAGAATAATGGCCAATACCAGTGGCGTGAACAGCCACAGGAGATACTGTAAGCGGTGGGTGATTAGAAGTTGGTTTGTACTACTGAATTGTATGTTTTGCCTTTCGTTGTGCTCGCTAGTTTACATGTCACCAAAAGAATATGAGACGTTCTCCTGAAAAGTGTAGGAAAAGTGGCCAGGGTGGGTCAGCGTTCGAAACGGCCACTACATAGCTGGGCTGGATAGGCAGTTCAGTTTGTATGTCAACGCAAGTGGTCCGGCGGCTCAACTCCCCTTCCAGCAGGAGTTGTGGCCAATTTTGTAAACCCTACTTTTTTCGCGCGCACGCAAAAATTGGACTTTGACGGCGAATAACTAACGTTTGAAAGCGTTCTCAAAAGTGAAACTTGGCAGCTTGACACCTAGTGTGACTCGCGACCTGCTGTACAAATTTGACTTTTACAGGGTGTTTATAGCGCCTGTGGCAAAGGTGTCAAAATGGTCAACTTTGGAGCTTTGGCGTAGGCGTCGGGACAATCCGATCGACCTGAAGCCTATTTTAGGTTGTAGAGCAATCGATTCTGCATCGGATAGGCTGATAAAAATGATTACTCTCATATAGGAAAATTTTGAGAAAATTGCAATTTTTCAGAATTGGCGCACTTTTTGTTCCCGTGTTTCCTCGATAACTTGAAAAAGAAGCATTGTTTCAATGTACGGTTGCCGTCAGTTTATGCGCGCTAACATTCTTCACAATTTTGGTCTATGCGATGTTCTGCAAATTCCGCCCGGATTTCCAGAAATTGTAACATTTTTGCAAATTTGTGGAAAATCGCCACTTTGCGTGCGTAATGCTCGCTAGTTCAAAGAGAGACGGTTATTCTGACCAGCCTCGTTTACTCATTTCTACATGGGCGATCTTTTACAGGCAACAGTTTCTGGCCAGTCGCTGCCGGTCGCGCTCGGCCAATGTGAGCCATCGTACTTTGCCACTGGAATCGTCCCCAAATTTTGGCAAAGTCAGATGGCTCACTTTAGCCGAGCGCGACCGGCAGCGACTGGCCAGAAACTGTTGCCTGTAAAAGATCGCCCATGTAGAAATGAGTAAACGAGGCTGGTCAGAATAACCGTCTCTCTTTGAACTAGCGAGCATTACGCACGCAAAGTGGCGATTTTCCACAAATTTGCAAAAATGTTACAATTTCTGGAAATCCGGGCGGAATTCGCAGAACATCGCGCAGACCAAAATTGTGAAGAATGTTAGCGCGCATAAACTGACGGCAACCGTACATTGAAACAATGCTTCTTTTTTCGCCGCCCCCCAGGGCGGCGAGTATATATACGGACGCTATTGTCCGTTCGTGTGTCTGTCTGTCTGTCTGTCTGTGTGTGTCACAAAACAAGCTGTTTTAAAAAAGTTGAGTTGTTTTATTAATACAGAGTGGTTTGTGAGTATTTTAAAGTGGAAGAGTAAAAGAGTGGATACTTTTGTAAAGTATTTCGAAGCCTTCCCGATATGACGCGCGCCCGCCCGGAGTCCACTATTCATGCGCTACTTCTGACACGCTGCTTTCTGAGCGGTTCTTGCAGGGCAACATTGGGATCGCCCGGGATTAATTTTTTGAGCAAGACACACGCATTTCTGAGCAGTTGTTGCAAGGCAACATTGGGATCGCCCGGGATTAATTATTTTAGCAGACAAAGTTGTTCGTAAGACAAGGGTTTAAAAAACAAAAGTATTTCTTTAGGAATGACCGTTCAACAACTGCCTCAACGTAAGCTTTCAAACGGTCGAACGAATGCCGCTCTACAACGTAAGACGAGCGAGTTAGAGAAGTTTTGCGTTTTGAACTTTTGGGTTACTGTAGCTCGCGATATTCAAACTTTTGAGTTTCGACCAATAGAAGAACAACTGATCAGTGAGTCAAGAGCTATCCGGCAACTCAAGATCGTCTCTATACGACGCACGCTGAGCGAGTTAGAGCGATTTCTACGCTAAAAGCGCGAGAATGTCGCTTTTCGTGGTGCGTGTTTGCGTAATTAACAAAATTTTCACGCCAAGTGAAAGAGCACGTCGAGACCTTTTTGTTGACCTATAGCACGCCGCTCTACGACGTAAGACGAGCGTGTTAGAGCCGTTTTGCGTTTTGGACCTTCATGTTACTGTAGCGCGCGCAATTCAAACTTTTGAATTTCGACTTCTCTTAACGGAATTATCAGTGCGCCGAAACCTATTCAAAGAACTCAAGATCGTCTCTCTATGACGGAAGACGAGAGAGTTAGATAAGGTTTGCGTTTTGAACCTTTGGGTTACTGTAGCTCCCGAAATTCAAACTTTTGAGTTTCAACCAATAGAAGAACAAATGATCAGTGAGTCGAGAGCTATCCAACCAACCCAAGATCGTCTCCGTACGACGCACGCTGAGCGAGTTAGAGCGATTTCTGCGTTAAAAACGCGATAATGTCGCTTTTCGTGTTGCGTGTTTGCGTAATTAAGAAAACTTTTAACGCTAAACGAAAGCGCACGTCGAGACCTTTTAGTTGATCTATCGCGCGCCGCTCTACGACGTAAGACGAGCGAGTTAGAGCCGTTTTCAGTTTGAACCTTCGGGTTACTGTAGCGCGCGCAATTCAAACTTTTGAATTTCGAAGTCTCTTAGCAACATTACCAGTGAGTCAAGACTTTCCGTAGAGCCCAAGATCTCCTTCCTACAACTTACCGACGCCGAGATCTGAGTGCGTGACTAACGCACGAACGCACGAACGCACGCACGATAAGCTCTCGTAGGGGTTCGCCCGGCTGAGGCCGGGCGAAACTAGACATGACGGTTAGTGCCATCCGATGGAGCCGAATGCGCTGAGTAACGTGCCGTTGTCCGTTTCTGTTGCTAATTTCGCTATTTCGAGATATTTACAATTAAAATATGAAAATGTCAAAAATGACACTTTTATTTACAAGTCGTATCGGCAAAGTTTTTGCTGAAATGGAAAGGGCATAAGACGCGATGAATTTGTGACATAGTTTCGGATTTTAGAATTCACGAAATTAGGGATATTTTCAAGGGTTTTGTCAAAAGTCCCAATTTTCGACAATTTCAAACAGCTTAAATTTCAAATTTTTTTTGCACGAATGTATGGAGCATAGTCTGCCAAGCATCTACTAAATAGTCACAGATTTTATAATTAACGAAATTAGGCATATATTCAAGGGTTTTGTCAAAATTCCCAATTTTCGGCAATTTCAAACAGCTTAAATTTCAGAATTTCTTTGCACGAATGTATGGAGCATAGCCTGCCAAGCACTTAACAAATAGTTTCAGATTTTATAATTTGCGAAATTTGGTATATTTTCAAGGGTATTGCTAAAATTCCCAATTTTCGACAATTTCAAATAGCTTAAATTTCAGAATGTCTTTGCATGGTTGTGTCGGGCATCGTCTGCCAACTATTTAGCAAATAGTTCTATGTTTTATAATTACCGACTTTAGGGATATTTTCAAGGTTTTTCTCAAAATTGCCAAATTTCGACAATTTCAAACAACTTAAAATTCAAAATATCTTTGCGTGGATGAATCGGGCGTAGTATGTCAAGAATTATAAAGCAGTTTCAGATTTTAGAATTCACGAAATTAGGGATATTTTCAAGGTTATTTTTCAAACATGGCAGATTTCGGCAATTCAAATGGCTAAAACTTAGCAATATTTTTCCATGGATGTGTCCGGCAACGTATGTTTTGCCACCTATTCAATCGAAGACGAAACGCGGCAATTCTGTTCACTGTGCGGGTCTGCAATCTACAGCAACGGTGCCGTAACCGTCCGCATTTGTGACCCAAAAGAAAAGGGCGTCGTCCCATTTAGACCCTCTTTATTCCAAAGTGAACCTGCGGCGAACATTCCTGATCCATATATGGATCAGTACCCACCAATGCGCTTTGCAGGCATCGATTGCCCAACAATGGCACAAAATTTCTCTGAAAACTCGAGGTAACTGCGGCGATACTCCCCGAAGAAATCCTCAATTTACTATTCTGACACAATATTGAATATACTCCTCAAATGCACGACACACTATGCAATGCCAATCAACCATCATCGGGTACCCAGTTTTTACTCTAAGCTTGTTCAAGTTGTCGAGGAAACACGGGAACAAATAGTGCGCCGATTCTGAAAAATTGCAATTTTCTCAAAATTTTCCTATATGAGGGTAATCATTTTTATCAGCCTATCCGATGCAGAATCGATTGCTCTACAACCTAAAATAGGCTTCAGGTCGATCGGATTGTCCCGACGCCTACGCCAAAGCTCCAAAGTTGACCATTTTGACACCTTTGCCACAGGCGCTATAAACACCCTGTAAAAGTCAAATTTGTACAGCAGGTCGCGAGTCACACACACTAGGTGTCAAGCTGCCAAGTTTCACTTTTGAGAACGCTTTCAAACGTTAGTTATTCGCCGTCAAAGTCCAATTTTTGCGTGCGCGCGAAAAAAGTAGGGTTTACAAAATTGGCCACAACTCCTGCTGGAAGGGGAGTTGAGCCGCCGGACCACTTGCGTTGACATACAAACTGAACTGCCTATCTAGCCCAGCTAGTGGCCGTTTCGAACGCTGACCCACCCTGGCCACTTTTCCTACACTTTTCAGGAGAACGTCTCATATATATCGAGGTAATGGACGCGAAATTGGCCCAGCGAATATCGGCAGCACTCTCCATTTTGGCGCTACACCAACTGAATTAGCGCCCACAGTAGCCCAACTAGACGCGATACAGCGACCGCCTTTCCAAAACGCCTACCAGTCTATCCTACTTACGTACATAGGTACTAAACGCCTAGCAACTAAAACCCATTCTCACCCTCAAGTAATCCCAGTCGACATACTCCACAACGTTACCAACCACCACCAGCAGTTGTGCGATATATGGCTGAGTGAATTCGGGCCATTCCAGGGTCCGCAGCCAATCGAGAATCCATTCCAGGTTGGCCCGGTCCAGCATAGTACTGTGGGAGATTGTAAGGTCTTACATGAAGTTTGACTTGCGTCGAGTGAATGGCAGGTATTGAGAAATGCTCGATGTCTCATGTCAACTCACGCATACTCAAGAAGAGTCAAAACCTCTTTATTCGTTCTCTTACCACCAGCGAGCCAACTATACACAACCGTCCACCTTTAGCACCAATCTACGCACTCTTCCCAGTACTATCACCGTCTGCGTCTTCGTCGTAGACCAAGGCGTATTTGGACCTGGAGTGGAGTCTGACTCTCAGCATGGTGATACGGTAGTCCCTGAGGAAGTCCGGCTCTCCTTCCCCTTCTTGGGGAGTGGCGTCCGGCCTCATTCTCACGGTGAAACTGCCCGTGTCGTTCATGCCCACGAAGGGCACCTTGAACTGCAACGCATATGCAAACTGTGGAGGGTGGGTGGGACTGGGAGGGCGGGGGGAGGGAGGGGGGGGGGGGGGGGACGAGAAGGGAGGGAGGGATAGACGAATGAACAGATCAATTTGTGTGAAGAATGATTCCCATTTCTGACACGATGTCTCTTGTCTATTTCATGGCTCAAATGGGCTGAGCGAATATCCGAACATTTCTGTGCACCTTCGTATCAAACCCCACCGTCAATGTAACCCTGTCCCGCATACAAAGTATGACAGCGCAGACGACCCGAACTCGTTTCTCGCTGGCCTACTCCACTCCCTTTTAGGGCCTGACAACGTTGCCTTATTGGCTCAGTGGTTAGAGCGTCGGTCTTGTAAACCGAAGGTCGCTGGTTCGAATCCGGCATGAGGCACTATTGTTTTGCCGCCGAGAAACAGCGTGCTGCGCGCATTGGGAGGGAAGATAACCGTCCCTCCAAGTTTCCTCTCTTGTGTGAGAAATTTTGCATCAAGCCAGCGAAATGTTCAACTTTATAGCGCAAACATTCATTCCAAAGTATTCTGCAGCCCACCTATTTTCAGGTCAATTTCTCAAGCCTCGCAGTCCGGCGCAACTTTCTAAAACATTTTCCAAACATTGGAGAAAATTTATGGCAGTAATGGACAACGGCGAGTCGGCGACACCGCTTCAAGCTCTCTCCAGAACCGGACTGAAGCCGACCTTACTCCGGACAACTTACCACCTATGCCAAGAAGTTCATTGACATGGTTTGAATTTTCAGTCTCGCTCACTCCAACTTTAAGTAGGCAAAGTGGCAAAATAGCCCATGATTACAAGAAACATACATAGCTGTAAGGGTTGGGAGTTCCTGACGAGCCTCCCCAGCCTGGGTGTCGAACTTTAGAGGCGAAACACCCTGTACCGTTTCCAGAATTCTTACGTCATACAACAAACCCCTCCCAAAGTTTAGGCTAGGTAAGTTAGGTTTAAGTTACATCTATCTTAAGTCTACTCATATTTCGTTCGACCGCAGCTAATTTGGTGCGACTTGCACCACTTTGAAGAAGGCAAATTTAAGCTTTCGAATGGTCTTGGAGCGAAAACCCTAGCTTGTAACATGCTCGCAAACGAGCGATTCAAAGTCGATCTACCTGTCCCAAATGCCAGTAACCTCGACAAAGTTGCATTGTGCGTCACACTTTTCCATGAATGGGTATAGAGGATGATAACAGATGAAATATGGTATTAGATGTGCCAAGACATTGGTCTTTAATCTGTGCGACTTTCACCGCGAACAGTTTTCCTACACCGCTTGGTGGGGATGGGGGCTGTATTTATGGGACACCCAGTACAGTACCAATTTCTCGAGGACGGCGGGGTCTCTGTTGAGTCCCAGCAGGCCGCCGAACTCTATGGGTGGCCCGATGGCCTCTCGCGCCTTCTGGTTGTCGTCCAAAACGGCCAGTATCTCCCTGTAGACCTTTCTGCGCAGCTTCTCCTCCTCTGCAATACAATAAAATAGTAGCTGCACTTCAATCGAAGTACCGTATTTCTCCTCCAGTATGCACCCCCTCAGCCCTCTTTGGATGAAGCTTGATAAAACGGGCGTCAAGGGCCCTAACTGGAGAAAATAGCTGTGTTGATAGGCAGTCTTCTTGAATTAGTAACTGTAAAAGAGCGTGTGTATATATGGTGTCGGAAGGCACAAATTTGGGTTATTTACAGCGCCGCAGACGCAGACAACATTTTCTTCTACCGGCCGGCACTGAGGGGATCTGGGGGAGGAGGATGGGGGGGGGGGGGGGGGGCATTTGCTCCCAATGGCCCCACCTGGCTACGCCTCTGCAGACTATACTACTGTAGTATACCTACGTAAATTCGGCGCCTAGCGGCTTATTATTTCAACTTTCTTCACGTGAAGGGACGCCTTAGGTAGCAAATACGCTATACCAAAAGACACAGACACCCACTATGAAGATCCCTCTTGTTTACGGCGATCATTCCGCCGAAGGCGGCAGTAATGACGCAGCCAGCAGCGAAAAAGTTGACCCCCTGCCGCGCGAGGGGGGTCAGCTCCTGGTAGTTGGCCCACCAGCGGCGCAGAGTTCGCAACATTCTCTCTCTATTGATTTTTGTCCGCTGGCGCAAAAATGAATCAACGCAACCTCCTTTGAAGAATGATGGACTTCACCGCATGAGACAGGGAGGAAGCGATGCTGAATGCTATAGACAAACACTGGGTACACGCAGAAAATACCGTGTGTCAGAATATGCATGATGGAAGACCTGCGCCGATTGACTACTTCCAACAAACGTGTGAAAGACGTCTTTATTGATCATTGCACAGAGAATAGGCACTTCGCCAAAAAGTCCGACTGCAACAAGCGCTAAGGCACGAGTATGGACGGCTACTTTATCTATCAGTGCAAAGTCAAGCTGCGGCCGCCATCAAGTGAATCACTGCGCGGCCTGTGAGCTAAGATAGGCTGACGTTGGTGAGCGACACTGACACTAAGAACCTCTACTGAATGTGGAAGCAGACAAGCGGCTTCTTCTTCAGGCGTTTCCATTGCCATTCGTCACAGCGTCTTCCGTTGTCAGAGGTTTGTGCAGCGTCCATGCTGCGGTTTGTCCAATGCCGCTGAAGCCGATCACCCTGTAGCCATGCAACTCCAGCGCGTCAAGCACCTTCCTGGGAGGCCACTCCGTCTTGAACTCCACGAAATTGTTGCCGACCTGCGACAACGCCGACGCCCGATTCATGGCTATTTCTCTAAATCAATTAATTCCACGTCGACCGAGGGCTTCACCATTTTGCAGGGCACAGCCTCGACCAGCCCCATGATTTGTGGGTCGCTGTCGGCGTCGCCAACCATGGTAGGGCCGTTCTCCATGCGAATTTGCGTGGAGACTCTGCTTGGCTGAGTGGACCTCCTCCATCAACTTCTCAATGCGAGTCTTGCCTGCTTTGACCTTGACAGGAGGATGCCGTCGCATGGGGGTCGGCTTCTGCGAGTCCAGCGGCGGCAAGGTGTATGGGCCCTCCTCTGGGATAGTAGGCAGAGTCTTGCCCTTGGAAGGAGTCTTGGGCGGCACCTTGGGAGGAGGCATGGGAGGCGGAGTCCCCAATTGATTGTCAGGCAGCTGATAGGCCATTTCCTGAGACATTTCCAAGTCTTTCAGCAATCTCTCCAAGTCCATTTCGCAAACACTAATGATTCTAACATGTGTCTGACCTTATATACACATTTTTTCAGCGATTTTGCGACTAAATTGCTATTTCAGGAAAGTTCCCCCCTGCTGGGGGGTAAGGACAGGTGAATTTGTTCGTCCTTATGAAGACTGATGATGAACAGGCTGTGTATCTCAGATGACTTCGGGCCCTCTACTACACGGACAAATTCAGCGTGCTCTGTTCACGCGCACGAAGCTTATCACGTACGCACAATGTACATGCGGCAAACGCACTCTACCACTATCAACCAACGTGTGTGGCTTCAGTGCCTGCCACCGCATCTCACACAACACAATGTCCGCACTCAGTGCAACGTACGCAAGGGTGACGGACCCCATGGCTTACTCCCACTTTGACCGCTCAGCCATGCACGCAAGTAGATGGCTTCACCTGCTAACAGAGCTTCTGGAGGTATTAACGTTGGTAAATGCACATTCTGCACTACTGTTGGGTAAGCGATTTGCTTGCAGTAAGTACACAAACGACTAACATAGAGACTCATAATTTAGTGAGAGTTGGGCACCCATATACAGAGCACGCTGAATTTGTCCGTGTAGTAGAGGGCCCGAAGTCATCTGAGATACACAGCCTGTTCATCATCAGTCTTCATAAGGACGAACAAATTCACCTGTCCTTACCCCCCAGCAGGGGGGAACTTTCCTGAAATACACACCCTGTCTATGTCCACAGAGTGGACACCTTCAGTTCAGGGGGGGGGGGGGGGGCATAGAGCAGGTTTGCTGAGAGGTGACATAGACAGGTCTGCTTTAAAAGGATTGCTGTTGTAGGTGTGGGGACACGGACAGGTCTGGCCACAGGAGGTTGGATGCACAGACAGCTATACGATTATACGAATTACGATTTCGTCATAACGTCATTCTGTCACCCACCACCCTTCTGGAGTCCACCCACAACACCTCCAATACATATCACCACTCTGCAGTTCATTTCGACATTGACTATACGAATTTACGATTTCGTCATAACGCCGTTCCGTCACCCACCACCCTTCTAGAGTCCACTCTCAACACCTCCAATACATATCACCACTCTACAGTTCATTTCGACATCGACTATACAAATTTTACGGCTTCGTCATAATGTCATACTGTACTGGTTCCAACCTTTGGGCATCCATATCTCAAGAACCAAACAACCTAGGAAGATGAAATGTTTTACACATTTGTTCACCTTATGGTGCACTTTGGTGGTCAACTTCGATTGGCGGCCCAGCATGCACCACTAGAGCTCGGCCATCTTGAGCCGAGCCTTGAACCCAAACCAGAAGCAACGGTTGGGACCATGTAACTTTTTTCTTACGCAACCTAGAAAGATGAAATGTTTTACACATTTGTTCACCTTATGATGCGCTTTGGTGGTCAACTTCGATTGGCGGCCCAGCATGCACCAGTAGAGCTCGGCCGTCTTGAGCCGAGCCCCGAACCCGAACCGGAAGTAACGTTTGGGACCATGTAACTTTTTTCTTACGCAACCTAGAATGATGAAATGTTCTACACATTTGTTCACCTTATGATGCACTTTGGTGGTCAACATCGATTGGCGGCCCAGCGTGCACCAGTGGAGATAGGCCATCTATAGCTGAGCCCCGCGTGCGTACCGGTTCCACCCTTTGGGACCATGTAACTTTTTATTTAGGCAACCTAGAAAGATGAAATGTTTTACACATTTGTTCACCTTATGATGCGCTTTGGTGGTCAACTTCGATTGGCGGCCCAGCATGCACCAGTAGAGCTCGGCCGTCTTGAGTGGGACTTAGCCAAAATTTCGGCCATTTTTTTAATCGGGCCCCACGACCGCAATACTCAACCGATCCCGTTAATTTTTTAATACAAAAGTTCCTACTACTAGGCGATTCTAACGAGCCATCAACCACTCTTCTAGCTGGTACCGTTCGCGAGAACGAGGCCGAAAACCTGGCAATCAGATGAAGATTGCTGAATTTTTCGACAGTTTTTGTTTAATATCTCGGGAACCACTCAACCGCTCTGGCTGAAATTTTAGCACAATACTTCTTGTTACTATGAACATCTATGCTGAAAATTTCAGCCCGATCGGTTAAGTCTACCTATATGACGTAGTACTAACCCCTAGTACCCGGGGGCGCACTGGCCTCCGGCCGAACAAATTGGGTTGAGCGCTGACGCGCTCAACCCGATA
>JASAMZ010007102.1:0-13740 GCA_030248115.1 Linhomoeus sp. GSCO2_2 | reverse complement strand
TTCACTCTCGTGTATTGCCGCACTTCATCGTTGTTGACCTTGCGGAATGAACCACGAATGCCTAGCTGCTCTATACAGCTGCAGGAACGACTCCTATTCCCCTGAAGCAGGTGAGGCCGGAGGAAACAAGATCCTCTTCTAGACTCCTCGTTCCACCACTGAGTCACACAATCGGTCGCAGTAGGTTTATGGCGCTGAAACGCCGTCATAGACTCCTCCCGTCGGCGCATGTCTGTTTGTCTGTCGCTCCTCGTCCGATCGACCCCCGCGGCGGAGTTGTAAATAACGTCGGTCGTCCACCAGTAGCGCGTGTTGCAATCTTTCAACGGAGTGAGTGCCCATTCAGTAGGGAGTTAGGTAGATGGGCGTGCCTTGAATCGGCGCGCTGTCTTCTAGGGTTACGGCCGGTGCCCTTCCTCGAACGGAGGGCCACCCACTGGCCAACTGACCATTTGATCTTTTCGTCAGACATTACATAGCTTGGTACGGAACATGTAAAGTTCGGCTACATACCTGCCAGCTGGTTCGTTGAAACGCGATGTGTGACAACTTTTGCAAGAAGGAGGCTAAACTTGCGCTGGAGCGCAGTGGTGTCCGTGAGAGATGTTTCGTGCCATTGACCAAATGAATTCTGTGTGATGATATTCAGTCAGTAATGTCACCTGTTCGACTTTATTTCCGTGCATCGATTTTGCCAGGCCACCCGCAGCGCTATAATGCGCCCCGTTGTCTCCTTTCTGGTCGACTTGCCAAACAAGCAGCTGAGCGAATTCGGGCTTTCCACCCATTGTTGACAGGCGGCCGAGCGGCGCGCCAGACGTCAAGAGGGGTGGTTTTTCGACGGTCCCAGATTTGCTCTCGCTCTCACACCCTACGCCGCATAAATATTGGCTCGCCTTTGGATAATCCATCATCTTGATTTCTCGCGGCGTTCGCTTAGCTTTGTAGCGCGAAGAAGAACACTCTCGCAGGAAATGGCGCTTCAACAGAATGGAATACCAGGAAGTGTGGGTGATTTAGTGGCCCATTTAGCCCAAGGCTCCTCCTAACCTTACAGTGATCTCCATCGCATCATTCCATCATCTCAATCTAGAAGAGATTTTGAGCAGGTCACACAGTCGCTTCAAATCGGCGGCCGCCGACTCTGGGTGCGATTCGGAGATAGCTGTCAGCAGGGCGCGTCCCGGGTCGGCGCTGACGGAATCGCGCAATTGCAGGTCGACGTCAACTAAGCCGACTCGATCGCGCGTAGATGCACCGACAGAGAGAAAGAAGGAGAGAGAGAGCTAATAGGGCAGCTGCGCTTTCTCCGCGGCAGACAAGAGACAGCTTCTCAGATTTCTTCGCTAAGCGCGAAGCGCCCTCGTCGGCGGTTGCGCGCAGCAGCCTTCACGATTCGAGAGGAGGAGCGACGAGAAGGGAACAACCGCCCGGCTATTGTTTCTCTCCTCCCACCCCCTCTTCCTTCATCCTTCGCTCTCTGCAGTGGTCGTTTATCCCTGAGGAGGCCAGCAGTCTTTCTCTTCGAAACAAAGAGAAAGCCCCCCCCCCCCCCCCCTTCTTCGACCACTGATAATGAATGGGCCGTTCGGCGATCCGGCGGCGCAAAACGGCCACTGGGAGAAAATTGAATTCTCCGCCAGTGAATAAGCGTTTCGGCGAAGGGTAGTGAGGGCTGTTTCAAACCCATTGTGCCACTTTGGTTTATTGGGCGGCGCTCCTTTGTCCAACGAACCCCCGGCCAAGATTTACGACCCACCTGACTGAATCATTCCCGGCCGTAATCTGTTCCAGAACTGGGCGCCACTTGGCCCGGCCATCTCCTCTCTTCCTCCTCCGACAGAAGCGATAAAATGAACACTTCGCAGCTATTTCTCAGCGAGGACGAGTTTTTCGTGTTCCGCACGCCGGTGGGCGATCCCGCCCTCTGGCTGGACCTCCTGGCGGGCGCAGTTGTCGTCCCGGCGCCCGCCTTTGCTACTACCCCCACTACTTCTACTGAGCCTTCTTCCCGCCGATTGGAAGAAGCGCAGAGCACGGATCCGACTGCGACCGAAGCGGAAGCAGCACTGTGAGTGACCCAGGAAGAAACAGCGGCTGTTGTAACTGCGCTTGTGCGTACCTAGTTGCGCAGAAACGCCATCAGGGCATGCTTAGGCGAACATGGCTTGCACGGTTGAGCTTGCGACAAGAAGAGGCGAGTGACTCATCCGTCAGAATGGTGTCGTCACCTGGTCGATCAGACTCGCAAGCTAGAAGCCACCGCCGAATGTTGTCCTAGCGATATGTAGGCCAAGTAGAAAGCGTCAACTCCAGTGAATTCGCGCTAAGGTGGTACATAGGTACGCATCGATTGCGTCTGTTTGCACGTCTGTTTGATTCACTTCTGTTTATCCTTCGCCACTGCGGAACTTACTCCAGGTGGCACTCTCAACTTTGAGCAAACTACCATACAATGTACCTATGCCGTATGCGCTCCTCTAGAACGCCGCGAATTAGTCTTCGTCATCTAAGGATGTCGCGTCTGCGTGTTGTACTACTCTGCTGTCGAAAACGTCTCCGCTTCTTCTTCGTCTTCAGCCAACTTATTCATGGATGGCGGCGGCCTCTCTCGACTTTCGGCGTCGCCCCAAAATCCACGCTTGGGGTCCTGACCCGTCGCGGCGCCGTTCCTTTGAGCTTCTTCCTTCCCGCTGGTCTCTAGAGTCTCCGAGCTGCGAAATTGAAAAAGCGTTTCTCCCTCTGACGCTTGACGTCTCCCTCCCTCCCTCTCCCCTCGTTGGCGCAAGCAAACGCGGCGTGAAATCCTTTGGCCGGGCGCACCCTTTGACCAAAAGAGGCTGGCCGACCGCCCAGTATATCTTCTCCAGCGAGAGAAAGCAATCCAAATTTTTAACGGCCCCACTGAATCAATATGAGGCCATAGGCCGAGGGGACCCTCCCCTCCTTTGCCACTCTCTCTCTCTCCTCTCCTGGCGGCATCTTGGGGCTTTTGGGGTTGGGGGGTAGGAGGAGGGACCACCACCGCCTGAGGCGGTACGGGAAGACGCTGACCCTTTGTTGGCTTCCGTACGGGGCGCCGCGAGGCAACCAGTCTATTAAGGGCGGGACGGCTCGCCCGCCCGCGGCGGCCGAGGAGGAGAAGTTGAAGAAAATTTAATTTTTCGGCGCGGCCCGAGGCTTCCCGCATCCCCCTCCCCCATCCCGACCCACCCTGTACGTCTAGATACACACACAGTATACGCGGTCATCGTCGGCGCGCGCACTATGTCATTCTAATGGGAAGGCTTAGGCAAGAAGAAGCGGCCGCCCCGCCCCTCGCTCAGTCTCAGACTGGCTTCCTGCCCCCCTCCGGGCGCCGGCCACTTCTTGCCTGCATTCCACCACTCGCGATCGGAACAATGAGACTGAGAGAGAAAGAGAGCAACTCCCTGCCTCTCGCCCGCAATCAGCTGGTCGCTTGCTTGTCATCTGAACACGAATTTGGACCGCTCGGGTTGCGTTCTGTGCCAGCCCCACCCACTAAATATCCCCATGGAAAGTCCACTCGGCGCCCACAGATGCAGTTGTCCGTGCTCTGTGAACTCGGACGTTGAACTGTGCTACTGAAGCAGTTGTCAAGATGCTACAGCGATGGTACAAGCGTCGAATTTTGTGGACATGGATCAGTGCACGAGTGATCACTATATGACGGTCCTTGCAATCGCCGACCGCGCATCATAATCGGTGGTAATTGAAGACTTTGGCGCCTGCGCAAACGCTTGCGCGCCTCCATAATTAGGCACTGTCTCCCCTACCGGTGGACAAACAGGCGGCTCCCTTTGTGAAAGAGGAGCTTAGAATGCCGTCCGCCCTGGCCGATTGTTGATGAAGGGCTCTCCTGTCGTCGGCGTTACTGTTTGCCCGTTAGTCAATTGAGGACCGACAACAAGACAATTGTTGGCTGCTCCGTCGTCGTTTCCGTCTGTTTCGGCCATGGAGCGCGGAGATCGACTTGACGACTCTCAGATGATGCTGTCTCCCTCCAGAAAGCAGCTCCGACTACCGTAATTTGTTCCGACTGACAGCCTAAGTAATTACAATAGTGTACATAGGCCATAGTCAAAGCTGCTTGAAACGCCCCACTTCTAGGAATCGGTGACATTCCGCCCTCGTTTCAGCTTGCCTCAAGCGCCGCACTGCTCGCCCTTTGCTGAGGGCCACCCAGTGGAGTTAGGGGGAGGTGGAGAGCCGCCGATGTCCATCAAGGGCCGATCGGGGGGTCGACGGAGTCGCAAGACGTCGAAGTCGAAGCCAGACCACCCGGAATTCCCCACCCGATTCGGCCAGCTGCTCAAGGACCCCAACTCGGTGGCCGTGCCGCCGGTTCTACTGCGCCTGCCCTTCACCCAGACGCAGCCAGGGACGAGCGCCGGCGGGCAGAAGGATGCTTCGTCGAAGGTCGGTGTTTGCGCTGTTCGATGAAATTGTGGTGGAATGTTCCTGCCACTTGGTTTGGTATGAATCGTGAATGTTGTCTGAGCTGTAATTCGCGCAAGCAATACCCTTCTGCTGTGTACATAGGTGCATGTGTAATTCACGTCGCAGCACTGTGTCTCAGTTTCGCTAACAAGTTTGCCAATTCGCAGAGACGCAATCCTTGGGCAATTTCGTAAAGTGGGCGCTGATTGTGTCGAGTCGAAGAAACCGAAGGCGGCGCCTGCCGTCTGCGTATGTACATGCATGGTACGTACATGGCATTTCTAGAGAGCCGCTTCTTATGTAAATGAGTCTTGCGGGGCGGACGAATGGCCAGAGAATAGAAAGAGATACATGCGGATGTAGATGCCTAGACAGGGAAGAGAAAGGCGAGGCGCCAAAAGAAAGAAATCACTGCGGAAAGTGGGAGGGGCGGAGGACAAGAAGCGAGCCCGCACGCGCGTGAGGAATTTGCGGCGCTCAGGATTGACGATTGGGGCACAGGAAATAGGCATTGCGATATTTGCCCACGGCAGTGCGCGAGTGATTCGCAAGCGTGCCGCTTGGTGAAGTCTGTCTGATCTCCGCACCTTGACTGCCAAACAACACTCCTTTCTCACTTATAACTAAGTTTGAAACCATCCAAACTTCAATTTCAGCTGAAAGTCGCCTTGCGCGTGGTGCCTTCTTCGTCTGGCGGCGGCCAATGTCCCAGTCCCGAGAAGGCCTTCCTCAAGGTGGACAAGCGCAGCCATCAGGTCACCTTCGTGGAGAACGCCCAACTGGGAGAGGGCAAGGCGCAGCCTTCGGTCGCCCACCGCAAACCCCTTCCCAGACAGTATGGATTCGACTGCGTCTACGGCGCCGACGACTCCGTGGTACGTATAGTAGATATACTGTATGCAATGAGGGAGAGTAATTTGGCAAAGAAAGTGCCAAACTTGCCGGAAATCGCGTAATCTAAATAATCTGTTCTGGGAAAAATTTTCACTAACCTATTTTCAAAAGATTAATTGAGTAATTTTGATTGATTGTAAAGCATAATTTTTAATTGATTGCAAAGCATAAGTTATGCATACGGCATATAGGTAGAATAACACAGTTTATACCATTTCACCCCCACCCCCCCCCCAGTCATTTATACCATTTATACCATTTCACCCCTACGTATTAAGTTAGGTGGCCGGTCCCAAGCACACTCACCATACATCTCCTGCAGCACAGTTTTGTTAGTCGTTAGTTTTGAGGATGAAACCTTTCAGACGGAGATTTGCTCGGGCAGTCTGTTCGACGTGATCCAGGCTGTGCTGAATGGCCACGACGGCTGTCTGCTCTGCTGCGGACACTCCAGCTCAGGTACTGTAGCTTGCTTGCCAGGTGTTATTCTAACGTGCTACTGTGGGTGGATAGGGTAGGTTAGCTGAGCGATCCAATAATGCGCGGAACCAGAAATTTCAATCGTCCAATGGAATATGCCATACGAGCGAAACTTTTCCAAGTGTTTATAGTGACTTTTGCGGTTCTGTCCATACTCCATGCCGTTGCCCTTTCAGGGAAGGATCAGACCCTGTACGGGTCGGACGAGTCGCTCGGCGCGATGGGCATCCTGCCTACTTCCCTGGGCTGGCTCTACCGCCTGATCGGCGAGTGCAAGCAACGGAAGCCCGAGTGCCGCTACTCCATACGCGTTTCTGCCGTGGAAATCAGGGGCGCCAAAGAGGAGCTCGTCGATCTGCTGGCCGGCTTCGGCTCCACGGGTACAGTATGCCAGCGTACTGTAGATCACTCTGGAAGGTCGAATGAAGTGTCGACTCCACCTATTTCTGTGTCCAGGCGAGGCCAGCCAGGGCAGCGGCAGCGCCTCCGTCTCCCTCAGCGAGGACCCCATCCACGGCACGCAGCTGCAGAACGTGACAGAGCTTAGGGCCGCGTCCCTTGACAAGGCAGCGCTGTTCATGGACGCCGCTCTAGCCGGCCGGAAGAATGGTAGTGCAGTGCGCAGTTTAAGTACATACATTGAAACTACAGTGTTTGGAAGGTGGCTTCCGCTTCAGAAACGGCAGAGGAGAAGCGCAACTCCCACTTCTTCTTCACGCTGCACGTCTACCAGTACAGGATGGACCAGGGCAAGACTGGAGGTACAAAACGTCAAGTAACAGATTCGTAAAGCTCCTCTCCCTTCAGTAGGACAGTGAAACATTCTGCCCTTTCGTTGCAGTGGCGGGCGGCCGCAGCCGGCTCCATCTGATCGACCTGGGCAGCGGCGAGAAAAGCTCCAAACCCGGGAGGGACAGCCTCACCTTTCCCGCCATCGGCAACGTTCTAGTCACCCTGCTTCAGGGACAGAAATACCTGCCTTTTCGGTTGGTGGTCAGTCATATTGGAGTCGGAATAGACGACACAATTTGATGCCAAATCCATTCTGCAGCACCAGCAAGCTGACGCAGCTGCTCAAGGAGTCTCTGAGCGGGACGAACTGCCAGGGAGTGTCTGTGGTCGCCTGTGTGTCCGCCGAGGCCGAGCGCTACTACGACACGCAGAACGTCATCCAGGTGGCCGCCAAGCTGCAACGCATCAAGCGGCACCGCAGGGGAAAGGTACTGTACGCCATCCGAACACTAACTTGTCGTTTCACTGACGATAGGTAGACATATGTGCAGACTGACGTTGTGTTGCAGTGTCGCTTTGCTCGTTATGCCGTACTTTCGTGTTTCACAGATGGGCCTGGGCAGTCAACACTCCTCCGGCGGTGAGTCGTCAGACGGCGGCGGGGGCAGGAGTCGCTTCCGGCGCTTCGCCCCCAAGAGCGCCTCCGATCCCGAGTGCACCTCGAGCTCCGAGCAGTCGGCCGCCGAGACGGTCATCTTCCTGGGCGCCGCCAGCGGCATCCGCGCTGGCCGATCGCGCGCCGGCGGCAGCGACACCGAGGGCAGCAGCGTGGTCAGCGGTCGGCTGCAACGCCAGCCGCCGGCCACCAACCCCAACTTCCGGGCCCTGCAGGCCAGCAGTCCAAGGAAGCTATCGGGCCCCTTGAAACCTTCCAGTGTGGACAGGGATAAATGGTCTGGACCCACCCAAGGGACTTGGATCGATGGGCCTGAGGCGGCAAAGGAGTCCCAGCAAGAGGTGCCAAAGGAGGAACCAGGAACCTGGATAGACGGCCCTTTTGCGAGCGTCTCGCCCGAGCCCCCAAAAGACAAGGAAAAGAAGGAGAGAAGCCGCGAATCGAGCTTGGACCCAAACAAGATGGAGATGATTCAGCGCTGGATGAAGTGCCAGGTGAGGGGAATTCTAATCAGTGTTGCGTTCGCAATTGCTGTCTGCGTGTGAGTCACCTACAGTGTGTATGCCGTACCCAACGACACCCGTTCACCCTGCCGTTTGATTTGCTTTAGGAGGAGCTTCGTTCCACCAACGAGCTGTACGACCAGAGAAGTCCCCCAGAGCTTCAACCACCTGTGGAAGAGGAGGCAGTGGCGTCTCTCTTGCACCAGCAGCAGCGGAGTGGCCCGGAGGTCTGCTCGATGGAGACGAGCAGCACGGAGTTCTCTCCGCCCAACAACCACCACAAGCCGGGCCAGACGCGACTCCACGTGGCCACGCCGCACTCACCCGAGACGGCCGACGCCTGCTGTCAGACCGAGGACTGCCCAATGGTCGAGATCCCGCCCGATCTCTACCTTCTCCAGCAGCTGCATCAGCAGGACGCCCAGAAGGCGCTTCAGCAGCAGCAGCAGCTCTACCTCTGGCAGCAGCAGCAAATCGACACGGACATCCACTTCCTGGAGGAGATCCCGGAGGCGGACGAGGAGAACCTATCCGCCTCCGAGCGACATTCCGTTCGCTCGGGTTCCTCGGGCAAGAACCACAGCGTGAGCAGTGGGACAGGACCTTCTACGGGCCATAGAAACGAGGCCATGGCCGACGCGCGCCTGGTCGCGACCCTGGGCGGCGCCGAGTGCCACCTTGACTTGGGGTCATTGGCCAACCTGGACGCGGAACTGCTGCGCAGCCTGTCCAGCAAGCCAGACGGGGAAGACGACGTTGACCACCCCCTGAGGATTCTCAGCAGGGAGGCCATGAAGTCGAGGTCGGGCGAGGAGGACCAGCGGCCGAAGGACGACAAGGCCTCGGTGACGAGCGGCGACCTGGATCGCATCAGTCTTCCAGGTAGCACTCTGACTCCATCCAGTAGCATACAGCAGAAATGATCAAAGGATTGCTTGTGTGAGCTGTATAACATGGGCTTATAGCTGTATAACATCTCTGCTGTATTACAGAAGCTGAAGATGTGCCTATTCACAGCGCAACGCTTCAGAACCCTATGCGACGTTTCATCATTAGGCGAATATGCAGCGATCTAAAACGTTACATCTTTGCATACATCTTTGCTTCTGTAAGGTCTTAATCCATTAACAGCTAAATTAAAAGCATAATTGCATTTTACTATTTCATTTACTATTTGCATTTACTATTCGATTGCTTGTGTGTTGTACACCTGTACCTCTGGTAGGCACCGACGAGGACGAGGAAGAAGAGGTGGGGATGAACGAAGAAGAATTGGAGCAGGCCATGGCCGCTTCCATGAGCTCCGTCCGCTCCCATGACATCTTGGAGAGACTCAAGAACGAGAGGTCCCTCCAAGAGGCCGTGGAAATGGAGAGACAGAAGTGAGAATGAGTGGTGTCAATTTCCAAACAATGACTGAGTAAACTAAGAAAGTAGAGCTTGCAAAACCGAGTAAGTGAGCTTGGGAATGCTACGTTACCAAGGTAAACACAACACAATTTAATCAGAAACTGTTCTAAAGCGGCGGCGAAAGGTTGACGTGAAGTTAGTGAAGTTACTATCGTTCTCTAAATCTACTTGTTGAACAGTTCTGATATCTGTTCCTTAGGCGCACTGAACACAGCCAAACTGGTACTGTTTTGAAATGCGTGTTTAGTACCTTACTTGGTTTCAAAACTTGGCAAAACTGAGTAAGCAAATTGTAGCAAAGTAAGAACCTACCTACAGTAGCTCTAAATACTCGGACTTGAAATAACATAGTAAAACTAAGTACAGACTATGTTTCGGGTTGCTCCCACTAGCGAGCATACCGCAGTAGCCGTGTATTCCCTGCTGTATTTTGATAGTCAGCCATGTCAGCACTCAATTCAGGTGGTTCGACTCTGCTAACGGCAACGAGCAGGAGGTGTCCATGGCGACGACAGCGTCCACCATCCCCTCCGCCTCGTCCTCCTCCTTCGGCCACATGTTGAAGGTGGCCGACCGACTGGAGAAATATGCCGAGCTGCGCTCCCACCAGATGGACGTCTCTGGAGTGTCCACGCTCTCAAAGGTCTCTGAACCACCAGCAGTGCAGAGCCGGAGCGACGCGCCCGCTCGACCGCATGGCGCTGTCAAACCACTGGTGGAAAAGGTGAAGACGTTCAAGGCGTCGGGGTTGGTCTGCTGCCACACCAGCGTCAGCTCCGACGGCTCGGCGCAAACCAACGCTAGTCACCTGCTTTCCTCGCTGACCGCGACCCTGACGGACCAGGCTATCCCTGAGGACGGTGGCCAACTAACGAAGCCGACCGTCCCAGAGTTGCCGCTCTCGGTCTCCAGGGAAATCGCCGCGGAACTCCTGAAGAGCGGCGTGTCCACCAGCTCCGGCAGGAACGCCGACACGAAGACTATCACTGGTTCCACTTCCACAAGCCGGTCTCCCACCAAGGCCTCCGCAGGCAGCAGTCTTCCCCGGCCGCAGAAGTTGACTTCGGGGAGGCCGCAGGCCGCTGACAACCGACTGTCGCTGTCGACGAGCCAGGGCGCGCCTCGTGGGGACGAGACGCTTCCAAAGCGCGGCTGGCGTCAGCAGGCGGCGCCTGGGCCGTCCGCGACTGCTGGAGGATCTCCCGCAAGACCCGTCAAAGTCTCAGTGGCCTGCGACAAGTCGCTGGTGGCTCCCCAGCGCGAGAAGGCTTCCGCCCCAGAGCCCCCTCAGAACCCCAAACGCAAATCGGCTGGTCATGGCCTCATGAGCTTCCTGAAGTCGCCCACGCACCTGAAGAAGCCTCTGACCACGGCAGCTCCAGCGACTCGGCCTTCTTCCGAGTACGACTCCGGCCACGACTCTGGCATCGGCGCGGGAACCAGTCCCGAGCGCACGGCCACAGTCAGCGTCGTGGCGAGGTCGCCCTACTCGAAGGTAACGCGGCCGCGGCCGTCCACGCGCACCAGCAGCGGCCACGGCTCGGACAGCAGCTCGGGACAGCCGCAGACGCCGGCAGCTGCCGTGCCGACTTCGACGACGACGACCTCGAAGCCGGCCGGCAGCCACCACCGCCTGTCCTTCCTCTTTTCGAGCGGCAGCAGCGCGAAGAACAAGGCGCGCAACCGGGAGAGCTACTCGGCCAGCAGCGGCTACGAGAGCGCCGGCTACCGCGACTTCGACAGCGATCAGGGACCCTCCTCCGACTCCGTCCTGGGGCACAACAGCAGCAAGCCTGCCAAAGGCGCCAAGAGAAACTATTTCAGTGAGCGTACAAGAGTTTTCCTTGGTGAATGCTGGATAAATTGAGATAAAGCATCCGTGTCTTCAGGCTCAATTCCACTGGTGTCAGGGAAACTGTCTTCCAAATCAGCCCCTCAGAGCCCCATGCACTACGCAGCGGCGCCACAGCAAAAGGTGGCAGTGTCGTCGTCGCCGTCACACGAGACCGCGCCGACTTCAGCGACCGGGGAGGATGATGTGAGTTGCTTTGTTGATGGAGTGATGAATGATGACACAGGGAAGCCTTGAGCCCCCGAGAGCTCAAGCTGGACCGACTATGTACTGTATGTTGTATGTAATTTGCAGGTGCGCACCCTGCGCCGTCGTCAGAAGCAGGCCGTCCGTCTGCAGCAGCGCCAGGCGGAGCTGAAGCGCGAGCTCTCACTGGCCAAAGCGAAACTGGGCATCCCAGAGTCCAAATGGAGCTCCGATCGTGAGCCATCTATCTACCACTCTTTCTTTCTTCACGTTTGTATACGGCACGTTCCTCAACCGCAACTTTGTTATTCAGTGCACGCGGCCGAGTGTATGACCCTGAGCGACCCGGGGCTAATTGAAGCCCTGGAGCAGGAGACGAGAATTCTGGAGAAGCGCCTGGTCGCCTGCAGGAACCACTGCCTGCTCGTCACCTCCTTCCTTTGACCGCCGCCCATTTCCTCTTCTTCCATCGATTGATTGGTGCAATGATTGCCGTATTTTGTGCTCGGTTGATCTTGTCTAGCTTCGGCCCGCCTGTAGGTAGAGAGCTCTGTTGGTGATAGCGAAGGCTGTCTACTTGGCTTAAGATGATTGTGGTGGGAAACGAAGTATGCATGAATTTATAAGACCTAGTACAGTCCAAATGGACCGGACGGCAATGGACTTGTCGTCACTCGTCATCCCGACATATCATCACCTACATACGCGCCTTTAGTGTCCGTTACATGAACGGAATCGGACTCGCATAGCAGCTACGAAGATTTTCCGAGCGCGCACTTCTCCACGGCGCAAATTGTACATAATTATCTAGCGCGCGTCGCGCCCCTTGTGGTTGTGGATTCCTACCTACGTAGCTACGCATAAGGTGTTTCTCAGCTTTTGTGACGCTCGAGGCGAATCATGTCAGATCAGGTCTTTATCCATTTAGGTCCATTTATCGAGCTGAGAAGGAACAATGCGTTGATAGTTGGAAGCCGATGCCTACGAAAGTTCTTCATTGGCAGTAAGGCAAAGCACGTACCGTAAACTGTCGAATACCCAGATGCCCTCATCGGCTGTCTACCAAGAGGTGTCTTTCTTCGATACTCTCTAACCTACGGCACACACTAAAAGAAACACTCGAGCCTTCGTCTATTTATGGCCGCATTCGACCTACACTATCGTCTTGCCGCATTGGCGGCTCGTCGTGGTGGATTGTCCGCCCGTTTGTTGAAAAGAACGGTTGGACCTCTAGTCTGGCGCGCTCCTTCATCCGCCTCTCTCCGCCACAAGAACGTCAACGACGTGTCTTCCGTCAGCTAGAAATTGCATAATGTCTCAGTTGTGGTGAAATTCCCCGTGCGAACGAAATCGATAGATTCACCGTCTTGCTGCAGGCCAACAGCAGAGCAGGTAGGGGTTGGCCCACGAATAGGCGTCGACGATGTAGATCTGCGCCTTGAACAGCCACAGCTGCAGGAACGCTTCACGAATGAACGACATCCCAATGCAGAAGACGGCGCACGCCCCCTGAATGAAGAACAGAGGTGAAGCGCCTTGGCTCTGCATTGAGCCTACTGTAATTGACACGTCCTTGTTGTGCAGCTTCAGAGACCTGTAGAATGAAGAGGGCGACCCAATCCAGATCAGACGGATCTCCGTCCGTTGCTGCTTCTTCAGACTATCGGTTGCCGGGATGCCATGCTACGCACGCGCAGGAAAGCCCAGATGTAGCAGACTGCGCAGGCGATGGCGACGAAGACGCAGTAGAAGCCACAGGCGAGAAAGTAGAACCACTGAAGCGAAATGGCCACTCGACGTTCCTGACAGTGTCGTCAGCGGTAGTCATCCTGCATCTCCATTGGTCAGCACCTGCATGAAGCCGTCGACCCAGTAGCTGACGACTCCGACGCCGTCGTCCATCGTACGGTATTCGAAGTCGAAGAAGACCAGTGGCGCTACGGCCACAGCCGGCAGCGCCCAGGTGACGGCCACGTTGCCCTTTAGACAGCGGTCGCTCCACTCCTTGCAAGCAAACGTTTCCCCACTGTCAGTGAGACATTCTTATACAATGGAAATGCAACTGTACCTGGTTGTGTCCAACGAGCATGAGACGATTGACGGCCATGGAGAGAAGGCCGACCGACTGGCACACGCCTTGGAGAAGATCGTCGGGTGGAGCAGCACCTGCGGGCAGAATGGAAGTCTACAGCGCACCCTGCAACACTGCACTCTATTCGGGCGAGGCGACTCACTAGCCGATCCAGGGCGAGCCATGCGTAGCTGGGGGACTTGATGATGGCGTAGTCGACCAGAAGATGGAGGAGGTCGAGCAGTCCCAGATTGAATGTGATCTTGAAGAAGCAGCTGTTGTAAGCCGCCTTGTGACGATGCCGGTATATGGTCAGCAGAGTCAGAAGGTAGAGGAGCAGACTGACGACCGCTGCCACGAACATGGCCACATCCGTCGTGGAGGCGCCCATCCTTGGCAGCTGTCACCTCGACAAGCCTCTCTCTCTCATCGTCGTCTCCGCATGCATGTAAGCAAATTCCCATTCGTAACCTGA
>JASAMZ010007101.1:0-25112 GCA_030248115.1 Linhomoeus sp. GSCO2_2 | reverse complement strand
CATAGTTTAAGAGTGACATGACTTGTGTGTGCTGCCATGCTCTCCTGCAGACAAAACAGATTTTTTGTTGCTCGCTTTGCTTTGGCACTTGCTAGCACAGCCTTCCCCCCAAGATGTGGGGGGTTGGGGGTGGAGGGGAGGGGGGAGGGGGGATGGCTCAAAAGCTCCGCTTTTGACCCTGGCTGGCTGGAGGGTGCTGGAAGGGTGCTGGAGGGGTGCTGGAGGTGGGCCGCGCGCGCGTGCGCCCCCCCCCCCCCTCCCCCCAACCTTGTGGCCCTGCAGGGGCCACAACCCCTCCCCTCCCTAACCCGTGGCCCCGCAGGGGCCACAAGCCCCACCCTAAACCTAACCCTTGGCCCCCCTGGGGGCCACAATAATCTCACACACCCGCAGTTGAAAAACCTTGTTTGCATTGTGTCGCCACCTTCACATTCTGCTGCTGACTCTAACAGGAGAATTGTGATGGCAAGTGTGCTGAGGTCTGTCCAGCTGAAGCTGATGGTGAAGAAGAAGAACAAGAAGAGAATTGTGACTGCCGGTGCCAGTTGTTTTATTTGTTCAAGTTTATCAGTCTGTGTGGCACTACCATACAGATAATTCCTTCACAAAACACATGTCACGGACACATTGGCAGACTACCAGATGCATCATTTGAGATAGCACTGATCCAAACAAGAACTCTTAATGTACTTGGGGTGTCGGACAACACGTGGCACAAAGCGACGACAGTCATCATCTTCATCGGTCACGTTAACAGAGCTAACGATGCACTTAGACCAGTAAGGACTTTGTACGGTTGAACACAACTGCATGATGTCACCTCCAGTGAGATGCAGCCACTTCTTGCGCCTTCCATGACTGCTGATACTCTTGCGGAGCGAATGCGGGTCATCTCTGGCAATGTCCACTTTCACTCCATCCTCCTCTACCAGCATCGTGCACCATCTCCTTGCTGTTTCCTTGTCACCTGACTTGATGAGAAGATAGAGCAACACCAAGCCTGCTAGCAGCACTAAAGCACGTATGACCCTGCTTTGGAGGCCCTCTCTCAGCACTCCCATGACCAGGCCACTGCAGCTCCAAGAACCTGCCTTGCTCTTCCTTCCCTTACCTGGAGTGGGCAAGTCATGCCCCTCGTGGGCCTGCAATCGAGGGCTACTCTTGGCTTGACATTTGTCGTCATCAAGACAGTTGATTTCATCCAACTGAGTTTCAGTCATACCGGCAAGATAGATGTGCACGACTAGACACTGGCGGTGGCCTGCGCAGCAAAACTGCATAGTCATACCCAAAGGGTGAAGAAACAGTGAAAATTAGTCATGGTTTTGAAGGGGGAAAATGAAAAAAAAATCAAAAATATAATATTTTGCACTCGGGGCTACCAATGTTGATTCACAAATGAATTTATTTTGTTTTGCGCAGACTCTGTCTCAACCCACCAGGCCGGATTCGAACCCGGTGGGCGCCCACGCGTAAGAGACTGGTGTGCTACGGACTATGCCATTTGCCCGTATACCTACAAGATCTAATCCGCCGTTATGTATGACTAACTGGGCCCATCTTGTTACACTTGTGCCGTCCCCCGCTGTACCACACAGTAGTACAAGCATCCTTTACACAAAGGAGCTCGCGCCACAGGACCTCTTGGCGGCACTGGTATTCAAAAGTTGGCGACTGTGTACAACCTACCTATGTTGACAGCTTGAGTTGCTGTTGGGCCGAACAGCGTGTTGCAACCTTCCTACTCTCATGGCTCGCATCAAGATGACTGCTCAGAAGAAGCTGCCTTCGAAGGAGCCAAGAAGACCGTTGCCAACTAAAGCAATCCGCAAGACTGGCTGTGATGCTGGAGGTGTGAAGCGGCCTCGTCGCTACAGGCCAGGGACCGTGGCACTGCGTGAAATCCGAAAATATCAGAAGTCGACCGAGCTGCTGATTCAAAAGCGACCCTTCCAACGGCTGGTGAAGGAGATTGCGCACCTCATAAACACCGAGCTGCGCTTCCAATCGTCTGCTCTGTGGGCTCTGCAGGAGGCCAGCGAGGCATACCTGGTTGCCCTCTTCGAAGATGTCAACCTCATCGCCATCCACGGCGAGAGGGTGACCATCACACCGAAGGACATGATGCTGGCAATGCGCATAAGAGGACAGAAGACTGTCTGACTGGTGCTGGCAAGCCGAAGCACTCCCCTTGCGCAGTTGGTGTGATGTTTTCTTCAGTGATTTTCATGTGACTGACTATGCAACCACCCACACAAAATGTGCCAGAACCTAGGCAAAGAAGAATAGTTGATGTCACTGCTTTGCCACCAGCTGACACCATATGCACATTTTTGTTGTGCGTGCATCTGTTCATCTAATGATATGGGCAGAACAGTTTCGGAATATTTGTTGAATTTAATGTTGTAGAGAGACGATCCTTCGTTCTTTCGATTGGTCCCAACTCACTAATCCTCATTCATTTCCTGTGTTGCTACTGAAAATTTTTTACTGTTGCAAAATAACCAATGGTCAGAATTGCAGCGCAGACTGACGAGCCACGTGTAGAGTTAGAAACGCACACAGATTCTAATCGAATTCATGCACCAATCTGAGAGCTGCTTTCTTTTCGCCCAGCCTCAGCCAGGCGGCACCCTACGAGAGCTCGGCGTGCGTGCGTACGTACGTCTGTGCGTGCGTGCGTTCATGCGAGCGTGTGTCACGCTCTCAGATCTCGGCGTTGGAAAGTCGTAGAGCGGAGATCTTGTGCTCTACGGATAAGTCTCGACTCACTGATCATTCCGCTGAGAGGTTTCGAAATTTAAAAGTTTGAATTGCGCGCGCTACAGTAACCCGAAAGTCAAAACGCAAAAAAACAGCTCTAACTCGCTTGTCTTACGTCGTAATCGACACGTCAGGTGAAAGCTCTCAACATGCTCATTCATGCGGCAGCAATGAATTTTTCAATAACACAAGCACGCACTGCAGAGAACGCCATTCTCGAGATTTTGACACTAGGATTGCTCTTTGCTACATGCAGAAGTGTGACACGCGCGCCGCGCTCCATTGCACACACGCTCAACCTCGTCCCCAAAGGGGCGCAGTTGCCGCGTGACGTCTGCAGAGCCAGCCTAGAATTCCAGAGCCGCGCGTACGACGAACGGAACGACACGACGCGGGCGCCGGCGCACGCACCGACTGTCCCTTCGGTCGGTCGGTCGCTTGGCCGACTTCATACACATGCGCGCGGGCAGCGCCTAACAGCCGCCCCAACTTTGTGCCGAAAGATGACTATTACAGAAACCAGGACAACTACCCCTCACCCCCTGCATCCTGACCCCCCCCCCTCCCCACTAGCCATCCTTGAGGGGGGAAACAGCGTTTGCCATGACCAGAAACAAGGACGCCTAATGAAGGCGGGATGGAAATTCAAGACGAATTATACCAGGACAATCGACGCCCATGTGGTGATAAAGTACGTTTTGCTATTGTTTTTGCTGTTCTTGCTTTGTGTTATTGTGCATTTGTCCATAGGGAGGCAGTGCCGGAGGGAGCATTCAGCAGTTGAGCCGCAGGAAGACTTTCCCATTCGCCCGTTCCTTCAACAGCGTCTGAAAATACTCTGGCCATTCAATTCGCTGTGAGGTTCGCTCTTCATATCGGAGGGAGCATTCAACGGTCAAGCCGCGGGAGGACATTCCCATCCGGCCGTTCCTTCAACACCGTCGCCTATCGTCTCGACAAGTTTGTACGCTTGCTCTGGCTGCCCCCTGACTGCTACGTACATAGTACACGTCGACCATTCTGCAGAGAGACGAGCCTCGGCGGCCGAGCGGCATGACACTAGCCCAACTTCGAACGCTAGTGCACGATGACAACCTGGGGACGTATCGCCCCTCCGGCTAGCACCCCGGCCTGCCTCCAGGCTCACAACGGCCAATGGATATCATCGTATGTTGTCAGGACACTCATTTCCATTGGTTCCTAGCCCCACTGCAGCCGACGACAGTCTAAGTAAGGCTTTCAATTCAGCTATAAAACGGCTATCAGAGAGGCTGTAAAGATGGTCGAAGAGAGCCTGAGAGACTTACGCATTGGGAACGTCTGGCAGCAGTTCTGCATCACCACATGGGCGACGGGGGTGGGGGTCATGCATCACGTCAGAGTGGAGAAACTCCATGGTGGGCGACGGCAGTTGGTCTTTCTCAATAGTTTATACAAAAGTAGCGCCACTAGCGCTTTTTTCCAAGCACACGAGGCATCTGTGCGCTTGCAGAGGTGATGGTGCCGCGCGATCTTCACCAGATGACTCTGGGCATCGTCTGCGGCGAGTGGCCCACAGAGGAAGCCGCACTAAAAGGGGCCCCCCTTCGAGTGCGCATTGTTGGTGGCAACGTGTAGGAGTTTCGATCGCAATACACACTTGTTTGCTGTGCACCTCGTACGTTTACATGTGCCGGGACATCTACCGCAAGGCGGTAGAAGGGGCGCCTTTCATGATGACCAGGCTCTCGAGAACGTTGCCTCGACGGCGTCATCAGCCGAGGCGTCGACCCGACTTCACCATATGATTATGGATTGCCTTAACCAATGACATAAATGATTTCAGTGATATGCGCATTATATTGTGCTGTTATTATATTAAAATATATTAACCCACTTTCGAGTCCTATGACTGCATAGGCATATATGCGATCTCTCTTGTCTGTTCAGCGGTTGAGCGTTTTACCGCCACACTGGGTTACGGTATTTTCGAATAGTGCGGGTTACTGTACTTCGATTAGTGCCGGGTACTCTATTGGGTGGGATACTGTAACTCGAATAGTGCAATCGGTGGTATACTGTAGCATACTGTACGACCTACCTGCGACCCAACGGCAGACTAAAAAATTTTTTTCCAAAAATTTTTGTTATCTCACCGATTCTGAACTTTTCACTTCTGACCAAAACTTGGAAATTTTTTTCCAGAAAATTTTTTCAAATTTTTCACCGATTTTGAACTTTTCACTTCTAACCAAAACTTGGTAAAATTTTCTCAAAATTTTTTTTCCAGAAAATTTTTTTCAAATTTTTCACCGCTTTTGAGCTTTTCACTTCTAACCAAAACTTGGTCAAATTTTCTCAAAAACTTTTTTCCAGAAAATTTTTTTCAAAAAAATTTTTTTCTAATTTTTCACCGATCTGAACTTTTCACTTCTGACCAAAACTTGGAAAATTTTTTCTCAAAAATTTTTTTTAAAATTTTTCCAGAAAAATTTTTTTCACATTTTTCGCCAATTTTGAACTTTTTACTTTTTGACCAAAACTTGGGAAAATTTTTTTCAAAAAAAATTTTTACGAATTTTGCCAGAAAATTTTTTTTGGTAAATTTTTTCTCAAACTACCGTAACCCTCCTAATACCCCCTCTGCTACAGTAACCCAATTTGGTGTACGAGAACTCATATTTGCATTACTACTATCACATCCCACTGAACCTGATAAGTCCAGAGCGTGAAGATGTGCCGGTTGAATTCATAGTGTGTGGTGGAAGACGGCCGTTTCGGCACTGAATAACAATGGTAATATGTCCCAACCTTCGGGCCCTCAACGGAACGGACCATTGTTATTCCGTGCCGAAACGGCCTCTTCCACCACACACACACACACACTGAACAGTGATATCAGGTGGCGTTCATTTTGGCTTGGTTTCGCTTGGAACGCTGCCCAGTGGGGTGACAAATTTTGTAACGAAAAGTTTGGTGATGATACGAACGGAACATTAGAGTTGTAGAATCCTCCGCGAAGATGTATGGAGCAGTCTTATCTGATATCGAGCTGTCTCTTCGGAAGGGAGCATTGAACTGTCCTGTCTCTAGCCAGTCAGCTAGTTTCTCAGTGATACAGCGCATTCTACCGTAATATGTTATCCAGCACGTGGAACAATGGCATAAGTAGAGCTTGCAACGAACGATTTGAACCTTGACTACGGTAGCATACGTTTCTATCACGCGAGACGGGACAGTCTCCTGTCGACCCGTCTATTCTGATGAAGATTGTGATGGCACAAAGCATAAGCGTCAGCTGAATGACTGCCGTTCATGCCTTCAACGGCGACTGCCGCTGCCACGGCCACTATTCATTTCAAATATTCCGTGAGGAAGCAAATCTCCAACCCGTGTGTTTCAAACAGAACTCCTGAATACAACCTTGCCTACAGCAGTTGGTAGAGGCACGGTCCGATTATTCTTTAGCTGTGTATGCAAACGTGTAGCCGGTTTGGGCATCCATGTCGTCTTGACACAGACGACGAGTCCTCTTGCCCAACCGCCATTTACCACCGTAGAAGTTGGAAATCTGCGGAGAAATGTCTGCGAACCCTCTTCGGCTGCTACTGTTTCACGCGCGACGTCTGACATTGCCTCGAAATGCAGCCTGCTTCCATGGCTATTGTCGTAGCACTCGGAGCTGGAGTTGGTGCGCTGGGAGATTCCTGTGGGGCACTGGTGTCGTCGGCGGCGGCTTAGCACTGGCCTTGAGCCCATTCGACCTGGGTGGTACCGCGGTGGACAAAGAGACGCTGGACAAGATGAAGAAGTTGGACCGGGCGATGGACTATGATGCGCTCTTGTCGCCAGAGCTAGTCTCCATCTTGTGCGAGAAGGCTGACCTGCTCTACAACGTCTATCTCATCGACAACCTCTACGAGTTGCTCTTTCGGTTGGCGCTTCTTCATCTGCTCATGCTTAGCAGTCGAAAGAACGGGTCGTGCGCCTCTTCTCGTTCGATGTCGTCAGGTATGCAGACCGGGAGGATTCCTCGGCCGAACTCCTCTGGCGACTGGCCAGAGCAACGTGTGAGCGAGCGAAGAACGCGCCGGCTACTTGGGAGAAGCGTCAGCTCATGAAGGAGGCGCTGGGCTACATCAAGAAGGCAATGAAAATGCCTGGTGGTGATCAACTCTTCGCGGTCCACAAATGGTGGGAGTGACTTTTGGAGTAACCTTATAAATCGGCTGTAGCATGCGCACTCACCTTCATTCAGGTACGCCATCCTGCTCAACTACACTTCGGAGATGGAAGGGAGCAAGGCGCAGATCCGCCTGTCGCCCTCCATCCGCCGGCATCTGGAGCGAGCCCTGGAGCTGAATCCGCGCGACCCCACCACCTGGCACATTCTGGGCCTGTGGCACTTCAGTTTCGCCGACCTGCCCTCCTACCAGCGGGCCATCGCCAGCGTCGTCTTCGGCTCCCCTCCCACGAGCACCTACGAGGAGGCGTTCGACTGCTTCGCCAAAGCTGAATCGATCGAGGCCGACTTCTACAGCGCCAACACCCTCTACCTGGGCATCGTCCACCACAAGCTGGGGAGGGAGGCGGAGGCGAAGGAGTACCTGCTGAAGGCCTGGCGCCATCCCGTTTCCACCGCCGACGACATGAAGTCGAAAGTGGAGGCGCTCAAGTGGCTGAAGAAGATGAACGTCGATCTGGAGAACGCGTAGGATGCCATTCGAGTGCAGAGAAATTTGGGGCGTTTGATCAGGACGCGACGGGGGTTATTAGAATCTTGTACTACGACTGGAATAAACGACTTTCCAAAGCGACCGATACTTCCGTTCTGTCTCCTATTGGCCGGCGCCGCTGTGATTATGCTTGACGTTATTGGGCAACGCGACTGTAACTCGCTCTTTCTTAGCCTCAAGTTGCCGAAATGGGTCCCAGAAAGGTGTCCGACGGTTACGCCTTGCTCCAAATGATGCGCCTGATCGGCCGATCGGCCTTGAATTACAACGCCAGAAAGGAACTGCGTTCCGTGGACGCCAAATGCCGAGAGGTGGAGGCCGTGTTGTCGCGATTGACCGGCGTCAACGAAGTGCAACCGACGAAGAAAGCGGCGGCGGCTGGCGTCGGCGGTTCCACACCGAACCTTCGGGAGGCGGCCGAGCGCGCGCGGATGGTCTCTCTGAGTATGCAGAACTGGGCCCGACTGGCCGGACGAGGAGTTCTACCTGGCAGTGGTGGCATCGATGCAAACACGAAAGGCACTGAAGCCGACAGCCAGCGCCCGTCAAAACAAGTGATACGTGACACTCCTTGAGTGTCAGATAGGCACTCCGCGTGATTGTTTTAGCAGACGGGGCACAGAAACTCCAACAAGTGTTGCATTCCCGTTAAATTTGTTTGTTCCCAATTGTTTCAGTGTAGAACTAGGATCTATAGCCCGGGGTGGGCCTAAGCCGATGTCAAATACTTAGAGGTCGATGTGGCGCAAGTGACGCGTTGGAGCAGGCTGTACTGACGACGATGAACGCAGGCTGTACTGACCGCTGACTGTCTATTATAGCCACTCACAATGTAGAATGCCAGCGGCGCCCCAATTGTAGAGGCGCGCCTTATCTACGCTACACAGCGGGGGCTCCCCCGCTGGGGTGGACGGCGTCGGTAGCAGGTGTGCTACAGTACGATGCTCCTATAACTCGGTTCGATTGCGCGTGCGTAGACGCCATTCTCAGCGCGTCTTATATGGACGGCGTACTGTAGGCGCACCAAAATCAATGGCGGACGGTATTTTTGAAATTGCGCGAAATTTTTCATAGCGTGAGTATTCGGCCGAAATCAGGCTAAATACACAATACACACATCGCCAAACAAACGACGGATTCGCGTTCTACGGCGTCAGAAAGCCCAGATACAACTGTCAACGCAATTTTGAAATTTCGACTCCGGGACGCAATTTTTGGGCGGTTCGGCGCCGAAATCAGGGTAAAGGCGTCAAAAATCGCAAAACAAACACCGGATTCGTGTTCAGCGTCGTCGGAAACCCCCAAAACAAGTGAAACCTCAATTTCGAAAATTTGACCCCGGGATTCAAAAATTCGCCGCGGCTGGGGTGTGGTACCTCAAAGTGGTCAAGACACTTCGTCTAGACCAACTTTTAACGCGGAACACGATGCAATGGTCAATTTGCCGCTAAAGGCACACTTTCCTACTCAAAAATCCACTCAAAGTCAAAAATCCGAATTTTCCGCTCGGGACCCGGGACTTTTGCCACCGCATATCTCCCCGAAATACACAACCGATCTCGGCGGTTTCGGTCTCGATTGAAAGGTAATATAAATGCGCAGGTCGCGTCGAAGAGTTTGCGAGAATCCGCCGTCGCAAACTCGAGTTACGATTTTTTAAAGGTCCAAAAAATTTTTTGAAATTCAAATCTTCTACCGTACTCCCGCGTCGGACCACCTAGGGAGCCCAATTTAGTATGGTTCTGAAGAGCATCCAAGGGGCTACAACATATCCAAAAATCATCAAATTCGATCCACTTTTGCGAAAGTTATGGCGTTTTTTTTATTTGAACCAGAAAATTCGAATTTTTGAATTTTCGCAAAATTCTTCCACCGCCGAAATTTTTTCACCCCCCGAGCACGCTGCGCGTCGTCATAAGCTATATTTAAAAAAAAAATTTGGCTCCCTAGGTGCTTCGTAGCGAGCGCTAGCGCGTGTTATGTTAACTGTAGGCTTTACCGCTCCTATAGCACTCCTTCGCTTTTCAAGCGGCGGAGTGCCAACAAGAAGTGGAGAAGGCATCGCCGCCTCTGAACGCCGCCGAAACTCTGGTGGAGGCGGCCTGCAGAGCTTTGGACGAGACGGCGACTCTCGTTGAGAAGTCCGTCGCAGTGGAAACGGATGTGCCATCTGCTCAACAGTCGCCGTACGGCGAGCAGACGCTGTCGGCCAGAGCTCGCGAGAGAACCGTGCCCACTTCTCGGGTCAGTCGCGTGTTGCGCTTCGGCAATCTGGCTCTGGGCGTAGGCGTTGGGGCCGCCGCGCAGTGGGCGAGAAGGCAGTGGGACTGGAAGGCGACGCCGACTACCGTCACAACGGAGGCTGCCGCCGATCGAGTGCCCGTTCTCGATGGCGCTCCTCCCCAGTTGGCCGTTCGCGAGGACATTCAGGTTGGTGGTCTAGTGTTGCGATATTACAGTGACTTACTACTCTGTGCAAAATGACCTTCGAGTTTTCAGCAGCAACAGCAGCCGTCGGCCGGGTCAACAGGGCAAGCTCCGGGATCAGCTGCGTTGTCGTCGGCCGACGAGAGCGTCTTCCTGAGCGAGGCGAACGCCGAGCGCATAGTGGAGACCCTGTGCCGGGTGCGGGGCGCCGCCCTCAAACTGGGCCAGATGCTCAGCATTCAGGACGAGGCCATTCTCTCTCCCGCCTTGCAGGTTGCTTGTGCAAGTTTACCTTGTGTGTACCGCCTAACAGATCCCGGATGAAAAATCGACATTCGGGATCAAAATTCGGGATCAAGCGAAGACGCGTTCTACGGACCTGTGGATGTGTTTTATGGTTGGAAGAAATGATCACAGTGCTGTTAACAATGGTCTAGACATCACGAGAACAACATTCCAACATCCACAGGCCCGTAGACCGCGTCTTCGCTTGATCCCGAATTTAGATCCCGAATGTCGATTTTGATCCGGGAACTGTTAGACGATACACACAAGGTTAATGTCTCTGAAGTCGGTCAGAGTGTCACAAATCCAAGTCTTTGATTTCAGCGCGTCTTCCAGCGAGTCAGGGACAGCGCCGACTTCATGCCGGCCAAGCAGGTGAAGAAGGTGATGCGCAAGGAGCTGGGCGTCGACTGGCGAGACCTCTTCCAACACTTTGACGAGAAGCCCTTCGCCGCCGCCTCCATCGGGCAGGTAGGATAGAGATGATGTGGGATACTGTAGCAACGCGAGATGCGCCGTTTTGAACGAGAGAACTGGGGTATATAACTCTTAACTTGAAGTTTGCGATAGTTACAGCCGGCTAAAAGAGCCCGTATTCATGAAACTTGATTTTTGCCTATGTAGAGCTAGCCCTAAGCCCTTTCCAACTACACTAAGAGCCACCAGCAGATGCCGACTCTTAACTGCTGCAACTAACCCTAATGCCTTCCTCAGGTGCATCGAGCGACGCTGGCCGCCGACGCCGTGGAAGGGGCCGGCAGTCAGGTGGCCCTGAAGATCCAGTACCCGGGCGTGGTCGACTCCATCGACTCGGACGTCGATAACATGTTGACGGTGCTGAAGATCGGCGGCCTCTTCCCAAAAGGTCTCTACCTGGACAGTTTCGCCCGCGTGGGGAGACTGGAGCTCAAGAAGGAGTGCGACTACGAGAGGGAGGCCAAGGCGGCGCAGCTCTTCCGCGACATCCTCAGCGACGACCCCAACTTCTACGTGCCCAAGGCGAGCTGACGCCTTCTTCCCTCATTGTCGAGTAACGGTTCCAGTTGGATGTGGCAGTGCCAAATCCAACGTTCAGCCGACCTTCGCGTCGATTGTCGTTTCTTCAACTACTGCATCGATCGCCTGGCGCTATTAGCCAATCTTCGCTCTCGCAGGTGTTCCCCTCGGTGACGACCCGCCGGATACTCGCCATGGAGATGGTGTCGGGTACAAAACTGGACCAGTGCCAGGAACTGAGTCAGAGTCAGCGCGACTGGATCGGCCAGCACATTCTGATGCTCTGTCTGCGCGAGCTCTTCGAGTTCCGCTTCATGCAGACGGACCCCAACTTCTCCAACTTCTTCTACAACGCCGACTGGAACAACCGACAGCGCATCATACTGCTCGACTTCGGCGCCAGCAGAACCTACAGGTGGGCGGCGGACGGACGACTGGCGCTTCGTTTTTGGGGAGCCGACCGATATTACCGTAGATACTCCAATAATTGAGTATTGGAGTATTTGCCGTAATCGGAACGATTAGATTGGGCGCCGTCGTTTCCAGGAAGTCGTTCTGCGACGACTACATGCGCATTCTGAAGGCCGCCGCAGAAGGAGATAGGACGGGCGTACTCGACTGGTCGCAGAAGGTCGGCTTCTTGACGGGATACGAGAACGACGTGAGTTCGAATTCACTACTGTACTATGGTCGTCCTGGTACTATTAGAAGCACCTCTTATTCTTGCTATGAAGTACCCATTAGCACTGTCGGCCCTGGTCGACGCTCTCGTGCAACTTTTTGCCTTCCATGCGCTGTGGTCAACCCGCGAATGCCTTCGATGGGCTTGCACACAGCGCTTCCCTCACTGCTGCAGATCATGAAGAAGGCGCACAGCGACTCGGTTCTGATTCTGGGCGAGGCGTTCGCCTCCCGCGAGCCCTTCGACTTCGCGGCGCAGAACATGACCAAGAGACTGCAGGGCCTGATCCAGGTGATGCTGCGCCATCGACAGAAGCCGCCACCGGAAGAGACCTACTCGCTTCACCGGAAGCTGAGCGGCGCCTTCCTGCTGTGCGCCAGACTGGGCGCCAGGGTCCAGTGCGGACGCATGTTCCAGGGCGTTTACGACAACTACCAGTTCGGGACGTCGGAAGATGATCGAGACGTCGTACAGTTGGACTAACTGACACGTCGCGAAAGGGTCGGATTAGGTGCCTTGTTGATTGCTCACTTTTCGACTAGTCCTTCGTTGTAGGTGCTGCGGTAATCTGGGCCGTAATCTGTGCTCCAAATGGTAGGTAACACAGTAGAGAGACGAACAAATTCTATGGGAGCGCGACATCCACGTCGCCGTCCTTCTCAGCCACGCGCATTAGGAGGGCCAGACGGCGCAGGGTCTCCCAGTTGCGCAGTCGCACGTGGAGAGCGACGCGAAAGCGCCTGCAGAGGCAGCAGAAGAGGGCGAAGTAGGCGGCCTTCTCCACGTTGAGCAGCAGGTTGCCCACTTGACTCAACACCACTGGGAAGGGCGCGTTCAGTGGACAGTCATCGTGGAGCTCGAGACAGATGGAGCGGTAGACGTGGTTGGCCGTCCCAGGCGTCGAGAAGAGTAGGAAGGAGCCCACGATGCAGACGGTCACCAGCGTGATGTGCCTGCTAGCGCGACGACCGTCCCTGAAGCGAGGAGTGTGTGTGAGCGCCAGAGAAGAACTAGCAAATCGGATGGCTCCTTACTCGGCGACGCCGCTCTCGGCCCTGACGCGTCCCCATCTGGCCAGGGCGACGATCAGGCAGGTATCGAGCACGATCAGTAGCGCCAGCGGCAGTGCCACCGACCACCAAGCGTGGATCAAGCCGAAGAAGAGAACGAGGCCGTCCTTCGAGCCCTCGTAGTAGAACACGGTCTCGTTCGTGGCTGGGTCGAGCCGGCTCTCGATGGTGTAGTACCAGTGACCGTAGACGGTCAACAAGAAGCACGCGACCACGACGTAGACGATGAGAGCCACGGGAGACGCGAGCCAGTGTCGCTTCGCCCGACTGGTCCAGGGTCTCTGGACGGCGATCAGTCTTTCGACCGAGACGACGACCAGCAACCTGCGTACCGTCGATGCTCTGATGGCAAATCACGGTAGCTGCGCGGACAGATACGCGTGTTGTGTGTCCCTCACCAAGGACTGGCGGCCGTGAACCAGTTCAGAAATGGATAGAGAGCCAGCTCGATCTCGAAACTGAGCCGTCGCACTTCGCAGGCCTTCCAGAAGACGGCGGCGACGTTGCCCACACTAACAACCAAGTCGAGGAAAATGTACAGGGTGTCGAGCAGCGCCCGGGCCGAGAAGAGCGGCCCCAAGCGCAGCATGAACCGATCGCTGCTAAAGCTGAAGACTAAGATGACGCTGCCGTTGCCCAACAGAACCACGAGGAAAATGGGCAAGCTTAGCAGGAGGTAGGCGAGGTAGAGCTTCTCACGGAGATCAAGCATTTTGGGCGAAGTACTAGGTGGTGATGGTTGTGCACTCTGGGGTTGAACAACTACATTTTGCGTATGCGCAGCGGTCGCGTTGCGCGCTTGCGCAAGCCAATTTTCAAAGCGGCGGCTTTAGATAAGGACGGAGCAAAAAGCCACATACGTATAATCCCAGCAGCAGTTCATCGGCCGGCGAAAGCGAGCCGCGTGGCAATTCCATTCCGATGACGATAGAGAGCAGATAACACGATGCCAACATCCGCAGCAACCAACCGTCAACTACTCGTCGTCGTCGGAGGGGGGCAGATCGATTGGGTCACGCCGTCTCGAGGCGGCTTCCTCCTCGATCTTCTTCAAATGAGCGGCTTGGACGGCGATCACAGCTTTGGCGTCCGGGCAGGCGGCGTACAGATCGAGCAGCTCTTGATTGAGCGACAGAAAACTGTGGCCCCACTTGAACTTCGATAGCAGGTCCTTGGCGTCACTTTGAAAACCTGCACGTCACAGACAACGCGTTAGGAATGCTGATTTCGGTGGCAAACCGACAGTGGCGCTGGCGCACCACATATGTACAAGCCGGCCGCCAGAGCTTCCGCGCACGACAGCTGACAGGGCTTGCCGTAATTGACTGGATTCGCCGCCACGAGATACGGTAGCAGTTTGCATTCCGCGCACTTGAGCTTGTGCAGTGGGGTAGACTCGATTTGGTGCCAGGAGCAGTCGACTACGGCCAACCCCTTCTCGCCGACCTTCTCCCTTGATGGAAGATCGGCGATGAAGCAAGCAGAAGAATCGGATCTGCTTCCGTGAAAGGTTCGCACCTATCCGCCGGGCTAATAGTCGATTTCCCCGAGGGAGACAAAGCGATTCCCCCAAACCGCTGGTTGAGTCGCAACTCGCTGATGCACCCCAACCTGAGAAGAGGAAAGAAGGCACTCTAGTCAAGCGTCGCCTCGACGTGGCTTCTGGACGGCCAACCGAACAAGCTTGCGTCCAGAGCAGCGGCTGGGGTCGCACTGGCCGAAGTCCCACATGGCCAGTTTCAAAGGACGACGGCCCTCAACTTCCGTATTCGGTTGATCCAGTCCATCGGTAGGACAGGAAGTACCAATGCCCGTTGCCTCTGCAGAAGAGGACGCCTCGTCCTCCCGTTTACTCACGCTCCGTTCCATTTCCCTTCGAACTGTTTTGCTTTGCTGAGCGGTTGAACGTTTGATGATTCGGAAGGGGCCTTCGTTTACCGATTTCCCTGCTGCAAAAAATATTATACGCACCATGCTGCACGCCTAGCCTCCATGCTGTTTGTCAGGTCGGTCTCCAAAGCGGTTGGACATGTGCATGTTTGACGTGGACGCTCTGCCCGGTAGGTTAACAAAATGGAGTAGAATACTTACAACTTGGGACACTTGGGTACTAACTCTTCCCCCAGTTAGTTTTGGAATTTCTGTCCCTTTGTCAATATTCAGGAACGCACTGTTGTCCAGTACGTCCAAATCACACATACTTGGAGAAGAACGACATCTGATCGACAAAACACTCGCACGACACCCTAACATCAAGATTGAACTTCCTCCATATCTGGCAGCGGTCCGTTCCGAGATTCTTGAGCACGACGAAGTTCATTCTCTTCTGCTTGCACTTGCCATGAGCTGCAAATGTCAGTGTTTATCGTGGACAGCTCCATACTGTATGTACCTCTGTACATATGTATCCTGCTACATCGTAGGTACATAGGGTATGCGACTTGAAGGTAGTATAGTGCTCACTCACGGTGTCCATAGAAGTAGAGGCAGGCCCTGTCGCGGTCGCACATCACCTCGTTGATGAATGGCGGAAAGAAGTCGTTCGGCAGGCGCCGGATCACCTGGCAGGCGCCACAGAGTCGCAGGTAGCCCTCTTCCTCATTGCCGCGCTTGTCGCAGCCGAACGGCACCTCGTGGACGCGACCTGGATAGAGTCCACTGGCAGCCGGCGTTCTGTATGTGACCGGCAGTCAGCCTCACCGATGATCCTCGTCTTTTCTCTCCCGTCGACGGCAAAATCAATCTCCTCCTCTCTCCGATAGTCCCGACGCAAGCTCCAGTCGACAGAGGCGAGGAACTCAGCTTCGCTGCGCTTGCTGCGCCGCTGACCGTCGCTTCTTTTGCTGGTCGAGTTAGAGAAACGCCCTCCTTGGCTAAGACGTTCGAGGGCGTCGGCCGTTGGTAGCTCACAGTTCGCATTGAGCTCCTTCAGCAACCTCTCTAACGTGCGGACGTTCCTCTGTGTTGTCTCTGTTGGCGCACCTTGCTCTGACCCCATTTGCTGCAATTTGCTTCGTTGAAGAGTCGATGGTAGATTACTTACGAATACTGTCCATCATGGCTCTAGCGCACGTCGTATGTATCTTTCATCGACATGTGAAGAAAGTGGATGAGGCCAGTGACGTTCCACGCCATGAAGTCTGGGTTGTACGTCCCTTTGTCCTTCAACTGCACCACTAACTCATCTTGAGAAAGCCTTTGGCACGCCTGGAAAATGGTGCATACACGTGTACAAAATGATTTGAAATCACGCTGTTGCGAGCAGCCCATGAAATAAGCACACTTGTTGAGGCCGTTCATGGAGCTCGATTTCGACAAACCGGCGGACCGCTAGACTGTCTTCAGGGGCATTTGTCGTCTCCGCGGCGTCCTCCACTGGCCTTGATACAGTCGTTGTCACTGACTCCATTGACAACTCACTATCGCTTGTGTCGACCGACGGCTTAGTTCTCGCTTGGTTTGCTGAAGATTGACGAGTCAATTGCCGTCTAATATCGTGACGAGTACCAACCTAAGCGCACCTTGGCGCGCTGGTGACTTCAATTCAGTCAGAGCGCCTTTACCATCCCACCTTCGTTGACATTGAAGTTCTCTCGAGGTAGGGACGCGACCTCTCTCTTGAACCGGTTGCTGTCTTCATTCTGGGAAATCTGTAGTCTCACTGCCGAGAGGGCCGTTTCGAGGTCGTTCTGATACTGGCGTAGCAACTCCGCTAAAGGAACATGACTCACAGACACGAGAAAGATGTCGGGAAAGAATGGCGATACCAATTTTTGCGTAAATTCAATCTACACTACTAAGCTAGCTAGGTGTAGTGTCCGTCCGTCCGTCTGAAACGCTTGCCTCCCTAGCACTTCGCCACGCGACGCTTCATCTTGCAACAGGACAGATCAAATCTTGCAACAGGACAGATTTTGCAACAGGACAGACCTTGCAAGAGGACAGATTTTGCAACAGGACAAATCTTGCAACAGGACAGATTTTGCAACAGGACAGATCTTGCAACAGCACAGACCTTGCAACAGGACAGATTTTGCGACAGGACAAATCTTGCAACAGGACAGATCTTGCAACAGGACAGACCTTGCAACAGGACAGATTTTGCAACAGGACAAATCTTGCAACAGGACAGATCTTGCGACAGGACAGATCTTGCAACAGGGCAGATCTTGCAACAGGACAGATTTTGCAACAGGACAAATCTTGCAACAGGACAGATTTTGCAACAGGACAAATCTTGCAACAGGACAAATCTTGCAACAGGACAGATTGTGCAACAGGACAAATCTTGCAACAGGACAATTCTTGCAACAGGACAGATCTTGCAACAGGACAGCACCGTTGGGTCGCAACAGGACAGACCTTCTGCAACAGGACAGATTTTGCAACAGGACAAATCTTGCAACAGGACAGATCTTACCACAGGACATATCTTGAAACAGGAGAGACCTTGCAACAGGACAAACCTTGCAACACGACAGGCCTTGCAACAGGATAGATCTTGCAACAGGAGAGACCTTGCAACAGGACAGACCTTGCAACAGGACAGGCCTTGCAACAGGTCAGACCTTGACAATGAACAGGACGGACGTTGCGGCGCGCGCACGAGGCGACCACCGCCGTTGGCTCACAACAGGACAGACCTTGCAACGGACAGACCTTGAACAGGACAGATTATGCAACAGGACATTACGGCCATTGACGACTACATTCCGTGCTATTCAGATCACACAAATTCTTCTGCAACAGGAAGGAACGGCTAGTTGTACATATAAATATTGTATGTACATGTACACATCAATACTTATACATCAATACCTATGAATCACTATCAATATGTACATATCAATGGTATACATGTGCATGGGTGCAGTCGTACTGTCTGACTGTTCCCAGTGGCAGTGGCACCTTGCAATCGGCTCAGGTCAGCAGCCATTGTGTTGACGTTTCCGGTTCGTCGAAGTCGTTCCCGACCGATCTTCCGTTCACCACCAGTTTCGGACATCTCACCAGCTGCGTAGCTCAAGATTGCAACCACAGTGACGGCTTCGACTGCAAGCGCCGCCAATGTCGTCCAAGTCGGCAGCGCCATTTCAAGCACCGGCGTCGCCTTTACTACTGCCGCGTCTTTTACGAGAAACGAAAGAGCGCGCGCGCTGCGGCGGCGCAAGCAAAGGAAGTTTGGAGAAGTCGCGCCCGTCCGGCGCAGCGTCGATGCCGATGAGACGGAAGTCCAGTCGGCAATTCAAACTGTTTTCTCGGCGAGTGTCGACGCCGTCGCGCCCTGAATAGTCTGCCTCGTCTTCGGCGAGCGCAGCGAGACGCGTTTTGCGTGATGCGCTGTTACGGCTGTCGGGTGCGGACGCGATGGCGCCTCTTCCCCACTCCTTCGAGCCGCCTTTCTTCTTCTCCACATGAGGAATAGTGCCTTCCGTAGTGCGCTGCCTGCGAATGTTGTAATCGCTCGTTTCTTGTGCCAACAAACACTGGTGTGGCCGAATCGACGAAAGGCGGCCGTCATTCGCCTTGCAAGTGCAGTACCTATGTATGTCAGTGACAAACGAACAAACGGCCAACGATCGAGGACAGCGCGGTTTCAATTTCAACGGCAGCAATAGGGTAACCTGCATGCGTGTATAACACACTTTATAAACAACCGCGAACGTCGGCTAACGCAGACTCGTGGAAGAAGCGAAATATCCACTTCCTTTCGCCTTCCTTCCCAGGAAATATCAGGAGCTTTTTCAGGGCTCGGGTGAGAGGGAGGGGGGGGGGGGGGGGGGTTCCTCCCCCGCCGAGCGGCAAATAATGGGAACCGCTCGGTCGGGTATTTGCGCTCGAGCTTGACGCTTGTAGTGGATATGACTGATACTCTGGCGTACAAACGCCGCTTACGCACATCGTCGCCTAGCCGCCCTTCCGTTCAATTGTACCCACGCGCCTATACAGCCGTTGTGCTAAGCGGAAAACGACGTCTGTTTGAATAACTAATTGGGTATCGCCAAAACCCTAACCGACCGGCTGCGCGGCGGCGAAGAAGCGAGTCTTTCCCCAGCTGGAAACGGTAGTTGGTCAAAATTTTAGCTTTGGACGGACGGCTAAGATTTCAAGCAAGTAACTGGTGTGGCTCCAGTTTCAATCGTACGACCATTGGCAAGCGCGCCCTAAATGTTAGGCTCGTGGCTACAATGTAGAGTTGCCGGGTGTGCTGCAGCGTGTCTTGTGCCGCCACCCTTGTGTCTTCGATTAAAAAGCAGCCAGTAGCTCCTTCTCTGATGTGTCGCCATCCCTCGGCGAAAAGTTTTTGCGTAATTATGCTGGGAAAGGCTTTAACTCGCAAGAGACGCGAAGGTCCCCTCTCGTTAGCATCGATGTAGGTATATGTGGCTCTGTGTTCTACCAATGTGGAGTACCTACTCCTGCTTCTGCTTTTCAGGGTCAGAAGAGAGGGTAACTCGGTTTGGCCTACCGTACCACCTCTCCGCTGAATAGACGTCGATGCACGCGGTAGTCCGTTGGAAAGGGTTAAAGATGACCGCAAATCCAAATCAATCAAAAGTTCGCCCTGCCCCCATTATTGCTGCGACGTGACGCTGAGTCGGCGCCCCTCCCCTTTGATCCATTTCGTTTGTCCTCTCTCCCTCTCACAGCTTGAGTTGTCCAAATTGCGTTAGCTAGCGACCGGCTCACCCGCCGAGGCGCCATGACCGGCGGCGGCGGCGGCGCTGTAGCTTCCCTTCGCATGTCGTCTCGCGGCGATTTCGAGTGGAAAGAAGGCCGACGGCCATGCGCTCCCCTCTATGTCTTCTTGCTTTGATTTATGTGGAAAAGCAACTTCATCCCTCTGCCTATCGCCGTCTCCTCCTCCCTTGGCTCTGTCCCAATATGAGTCTTTTGCCTCTAAGGGAACGCTCCATTGGTATGGGCAGTGTGGAGTTTAATGCGGCCGTATGTATGTAGGTAAGGTACATAGGTACACCGAACAATATGTCAGTGAAGGCCGTCTTTATGTCACTCCACCATTTCCTACCGAATGGCAAAGCAGACCACACGCACCCAAGCAACGAGCGCAACCTATAATCGTGTCTTGGGTGTGGGCCGGTGAAATGGCGCCGCCGGCGGCATATTTTCCCCCGTGAATACCCTTTTGGCGAGCTTGAATCATGAGATAGTGGCTTGGTGGAGGGAGCGCTTCTTTGATGGAGTAATAAATTATTCCGACGTATGAGTTGGCGCCGCTAATAGTGAAGCCCCACGGCACCAACACGATTGTCGGCCGGCGCACTCCAATCAATCGCCAAGCGATTTCGCGGCGCCAAAGCGAAGAGCCTTTCCGATTAGAGGCCGTCATCCCTCTCGCGGTCGACCGCGGAATATATTGGAAACAGAGCGCTGCTTATCGCCGCTGTCAACCCCTATAGTGAGACGGTCGAGAGGGCCTGTCGATACTACCCGTATACTAATGTGTATAACCATCAGGCGTGTTGCGAATCCAAGTTTAGCGCGCCCGACCTACGTACAACTCTTCTGTTCTCCGATTCAAACGAAGCCAATTTACCTCGTGTGGCGCACGTGCCGTGCCAGCCCAAGGGGAGTCAGTCGACATCAAGCTTTGAGAGCGGTTTCTGTTTGCGCCATTGTCAGGCTTCAGTGCTGTCCACTTCACCGTCAGTACCAGATTGTCTACATACTATCACCGAAATGTGACGCGTGACGAGTAGCGCCGTCCAGCGGTGACGTGAAGCTGTGCGGTGGGAGTTCTCGGGTTTTGGCAGCGTTTGAGTGGCCAATAGATGACCTAGATTGACTAAGTGCGCCCCGGGACCGAAAAGCCTTCCCCACTGTCGCTTCCATTAAGCCGTTCGGCCCTGATGGCCGGGCGAGAGGACGCCTTTCCATTCGGCCGAACGAAAAGAACGAAGCCCGTCGTCGTCGTGTTGCGCCTCGGCTTTCGAGCCTTGTTCCAGGCTTCTTCTCCTCAGCAGGGGCTTTTCGCGCTCGCGAGTCTAATTCGAGTCGCGTCCCTCCGCCCATCCTTCTAGTTCGGCCAACCGCCAGCCTCTATCTATCTACCTACGCAAGTACAAGGGCGAATTGACCATTCAAGCCTGGAGAAAGCTAAGTGCTTCTCCCATGGAGAATGGGAGAGAGAGAGAGTCCTTCCTTCGGAGGATGCTTCCACTGCGCCGCCACTCGATCTCCTCCCACCCATCTCGGCCACTTCTTCTTCCTCGTCCGCCTCCTATCGCGCGCGCCGCACGCCAGTGTCCTGCCTCAAGCTCTAGCGCTGAGTTTCCATTATCACTGCCACATCCGCCGCAACACAGGTTCTATAGTGCCGAAAATTGCTCACGGCTGGCAGGGGCCATGCGCTAAAAGCATTAGTTCGGCATGACGCCTATGGGGTATTAGCATACTCGCCAAGAACATCCAGTTGCCACTATGTACCTGCGTACTGTACATACAGTACAGTATGTACATGTTGCTGTGTTATTAATTGTGCATTGTCAATATTTTCATGTGCGTGATAACATTGTCCGTCACGGGATATCACGGGACCAGGATATCGCATGACGACTGGTCAGACCGAGAGCTGTAGAGACGACCCCGATTAACCTCGCCAACCCATGGTGCTACCTGGCTACTGCAGGGTTGTGTCTTCGTCGAAGCAATGAATATCAGTTGTGAGCAGTTCCGCGGCATGGTCGCCCACTACAATGTCTACTTCCGTGCCGACAACGAGGACGGACATGGACCTGCCTTGGGCGCGCTCATCTCCACCCTGTGGGTCCCTTGTGTGTGACGGCCGGAGGCGAAGAAGTCACGGAGAGTGCCACAACGAGTGACGCCAAGCAACGAATGGTTCCTTCACTTCAGCTACTTCATCGTCATCGCCGTGGGCGTGGCCGGCAACGGGCTAACGCTGGCGACGGTCGCCTGCTGTCCGGCCATTCGGACGCCGCGCAACTTCTTCATCGCCGGCCTGGCCGCCTCCGACCTGCTGCTCTGTGCCGTCACCTCCCCCACCACACTCTACACCGCTGTCTACGTCTTCTGGCCCTTCGGCAACTTCACCTGCAAGCTGGTCGGCTCCCTGCAAGTGCAGGTCGTCGCCCTCTCGGCCATGAACATCTTCGCCATCGGATTCGACCGGTGAGCTTCTCACACATCATCCTGGTTCGACGGGCGATCGCTTTGTCAGTTCGGGGTAGAAGGCCGACCGTCTCTTGCAGCTACGTGGTCATCGTCTTCCCGACGAACGTGACGCGCCAGAAGCAGATGATGTTCGTCTGGTTCGCAGTGGTCTGGCTGACGCCCACGATACTGGCTCTTCCCTACTTCAAGGCTGCAGGCACCGTCGGCCTCAACCTGGATCACGCCGAGCTCTGCGGCGTCGTGGTGCGCTCTCAGTGTCATTTGAAGTTCCCAGTCCTATGCAAATGTCCTAACAATATTGCTGTCAGGTCGAGCTGTGTCGCGAGCTGGACAGCAACTGGGAAGGCTGGTTTCTGGGCCGAAAGGCGTACACAGTGCTCTCCATGTCGCTCATCTACATACTGCCCTTGATCAGTCTCACTTTCGTCTACACCAAAATCGCCTGGAGAATGAAGCTACGTCTGCTGGCCGCCCAGCGCAGATCGACGCTGCACGACAGCCAGCGAAGAAAGTAAGCGCGGAAACAAGCGAACGAGGAGACTAACAATATACGTACAGTGTATGTACCCGCACTCGAGATTGATTCCCGTGCCTATGCTACGCGACTGCGTTTCCACTGCCTGTGCCTAGCGTTTTCCTACATGTCCAACTTTCCATTCAACAGGTCGGTGGCCGACCGTCAGCGTCGCACCAACCTGTTGTTGGTGTCTGTGGTGCTGGTGTTCGCAGCCAGCTGGCTGCCGCTCTTCAGCTATCACCTGTTGACCGCCTTCCGAATCATGAAGGACTGGAACATACCCGTCTTCGCCTTCTGCCACATCATCGGCATGACCTCCGCCTGCGCCAATCCGGTTCGCTCGCTTTCACTCATGACTGCTACATGTATGTAGATACAGATCTCGCATTCCGTGATGGCCGCTTCAGATCATCTACGGGCTGCTCAACGACAACTTCCGCGTCGAGTATGTAAACATGTTCGACAAGCTGGGACTGGTGACGCTCGTCTACAAGCTGGCCGGCAGACAGCGACCCCCGCGACGTCGGCGGGGCCTGGCCGGCATGGCCGCCCGACAGGCCACCCTGCGGGGTCTGGCGCAGCGCGAGTCGTCGCGCAGGAAGGAGGAGAGGCAGGCGAAGGAGAACACGAGCAGCAGCAGCGACGCCGTCCAGCTGCCGGCCATCACGCTGGACAGTCGGCAGCTGGCCAGCGACCACTTGGCCCAGAGCGTCGCCGCCAGCCACTCACATGACTGTCAGCAGGCAACGGCCGAGGACGGCGACGAGCTCTCTCCGTTGGGAGCCAACGGCTGCGAGGCCGTCGCGCGGCTGGACGACGTCGAACTAATCGACGAAGGCGATGGGTTTGCTGCTCCGCCAGTGGCGCAGGTGGCCATCGAGCCGCCTTCGTCGCCGGACGCAGAGCAGCTCTCCAACCCCGTCGTCAAGAGCATCCTGTCGAACGGCACCAACAGGGCCGGCCGCGACAAGAAGCATCGTCGCACAGTCACCGTTTACATAAACACCGTATAGGCGCAAACGTTCAGAGACGACGTCTTGCCTTCGCCAGTGAGAGGGTGTTGATACGGTATTCCACCGAATTACATACATGTTCCTTGATTCATTCATGCCTGCTGCTACGAATTCATGCTTGTGGTTCAGAGAGTGCGAGAGAGAAAAGAGGTCTACGGTTTACTCTTTCAACACTACCAGGCGCTAGAACAGCGAGAGACTAAAGTGCGCACGCTCGTAAGCGACGTAGTGGGTGGGGGTGTGGACGGCCTAACAACCGCAAGCTACAGTACCACTCGCGAGACAGAGACGACCTTCAGCGCTACCATTTACCGAGTGTGTGTGTGTGCTCATCCTAGGTACATAGGATCACAGACCGACAGGCGAGTTGCTTTCCTGAAGTGAGACACTCTCGCGCCAGCGAAGTAGCGCTACACGACAAAACAGGCTTCTTCTTTCTCTCTACATAGAGGTCCACCTACACACCAGCCCTTCTACCGACGCCGACTCAACTCAACGCGAAGACAAACCGCAAGAAGACACAATCGCTCTAAGACCGCTAAGTTGACAGTCGCACGCTAATACACACGCTACTGTAGATTCCTACGGCCATTCACCCAACAGCGCACGCTATACACACACGAGAAGAAGTGTATGAAAGCTTCGACCTCACAGGACACGAAAGGCGTCTCTCCTCGCGCTGGATGGTTACCACTTGTAAGTCAGCAGTACATGCATTAGTTCCTAGAAGGCAGGCGACCGACAGACAACGCGACTTCCCTTGGAATTCACGAAACGACACGAATTACTCTCACCACAAAGCAACAGGGTCGGTTACAAGGGCGCGAAGGGCATCTATTCTGCTACTGTCCCACCTACACTTCCGAAGATCACTTCCGAGTTCCAGTTTAGACAGCTGCTACGTCGCTTGAGAACGGCCAGGATCTAGTACGCTACGTTTCGCGCGCGAAATTCTGACGCCGTCAGTAGAAACAGCAGTTTAAACGTTCGAAGGTGCGCGCAGAGGACGGCAGCCGTGCCGCGCGGCTCGCTACCGTATGCCTCGTGCCTTATCGTCACCGGGCAGAATCAAAAGCCGCTACCAATTACCGTAATACGAACACATCATGCGACAACAAACGATTCGCGTAGAAACCGACAGCGACTACTGAAGAAGGAGACAGTGCGAAGGAAGGCAGGCTAGCCAATTGAGTACATGGGCCGACAAACAAGCAGCAATGAAAACTGCGGCAACATTGGAGTTTCCGACTCTTTCAGATGCTGCCAACGCCCATGCCACCGAAACAGCGGTCAAATCACAGCGCGGACCACGTCAGATACCTACTCTCGGCAACGCGGCCTCTCGAGCGCCAAAGCCGTTTTTTCTCACGACACGCTAACTTCTGGGTGGGTGTTTTGTGTGCGGTGTAGTTCCCACGGTGTATCATCCTAGAGAGTTATGGTAGACAACACCCGTAGCGCCACCTAATGAACTTGTGTTGTTATTCC
>JASAMZ010007100.1:0-18595 GCA_030248115.1 Linhomoeus sp. GSCO2_2 | reverse complement strand
ACGGAGCATCGGTTCCCGACGAGTGGTTCGACCGTATAAGTGAGACCAGTTGGTCTTTGGAGCTGCTTCCCAAGGGAGAAGACGGCGATCCGACGGGCGAGACCGTCAGCGCTCTTTACCTGAAGTTGGAAAGCGACGCAAATCCTCCTCCCACCGGCCGTCGCGTCAGCTTCAAGTTCTTTGTCCATAGAGGGCCTTACGGCAAGACAACCGTGGAATACGTTTGTCGAGACCAGTTGTTTGCAGTCGGCGAGAAGCACGGGGCGCAGCACTTTCTGCCCACCGATGAGCTCTTGAAAGCGGAAAACCTCTACCAGTAGCGACACGGTCTACGTGTCTTGCGATATCGTCTTCGGCAAGCTACCTCGAGCGACCTCGAGCTCATCCCCCCAGAGCAGTACCCGGGCGCAGTCGACGACGGCTTCCAGTTCGCAGCAGAAGCAGCTTCCAGTTCTCCGCAGTCGCCCGACGACGCGGTCGTGCAGCGACTTCTGCAGGACAAGACGGCCGCCGAGTTCACCGACTTCGTCGTCGTCAGCGGCGGCGGCAAGGAGTTCAAGGTTGCTGTTCGAATTCCGCTAACTGCTACAATTTTGAGCTGCGCCAATCACTCTAGCTGTCGTGTCAAAGTAGAATATCGATATAGCTACTGCAAGTGCTACCCAAGGTGTCGTCAACGATTCATGCGCCAGTAACCTTGGTTGCTGTCTTCTCTCAGGTGCACAGCCTGCTGCTGAAGCTCTTCTCACCTGTTTTGGCTAACATGTTCAAGTCGGGAATGGAAGAGATCGAGAAGGGCCGACTGACCATCGCGGACGGCAGCGACGCCACCGTCGACGCCCTTCTCCACTTCATCTACGCTAAGACCCTGCCCGAGAAGACGGGAGCAAAGGAGCTGGCCGATCTCTACCCACTGGCGCACAGGTGCCGTCATCGTTTGTAAGGTCGCTGCGCGCGCGCCGGCTGAATGCGTGCGTGCGCGCATTGCTAACCTTGATGCCAGCGCATCTTGGCTACGTGATGTGTGCGCTTGGGTGGGCCTTGGACGCTGGCGTGTAGCGCTCTCTTCATTCCTTCAGGTACTTGATCCAGGACCTGGCGTCCCTCTGCGAGGAAAATCTGGCCGCCGTCGTCGATCCATCCACGGTGCTCTCAGTGGTGCAGCTGGTCAAAGTCTACCAGATGCCCTATCTGAAGGCGGCCAAGAAGTACCTGGCCGACAACTGGCCCAGTCTTCAGAAGAGCGGATTGACGAAGGAGCTCTACGGCGCCAACGAGGACCTGGTACTCGATGCGGTCACTGAGAATATGTCGCCGAATTTGTGACCGAGCGAGCGAGAAATGAAGAGAAGAAACTGGTTGTTTCCCGTTTAGTATCGTTCCTTCTTTCTTCTGTGTCAGTCTTGTGTTGTAGTCGTGTTATCTGCTGCACTACTGTATGTTCGTTCATCGCTGCGAAGAAAGCGTTTGCGTTATAGCGGCAACGACAGACGACGAGATGGCAAAACCACGCAGATCTGAATGTCCCATCGAATAACTCAATATGGAAGGTTGTTTCTACAGCAGGGGGTCGCGATTTGCAATCGTCAATCGAATATCTGCACTACAACGTACCGCCAATCCTCCAATATGCTTCACTCCTGCTCATAGACATAGACATGAGCGGCATTTATGTACATAGGCATTGACGACATCAATACACACGCTTTGCGTCTTCTCCGTGCGTCTTTTCCTGCTGGCTGTCCACTACTGCCCTGTCTAGCACTACATCGCTTCAACACCCAAGCGAAGTCGTCGACTGTGTCTGTCTCTCGTTACTCGTGTATCGGTTATAGTGCGGCAGCGCTGTAACCAATTTGGTTTCTGACTCTCTTCTACGCGCGGTTCTTGCGCCATGTTTGGCTTCAACCAGGGGCCGGATTACCGATTCGGTATGATGTGCCGTGGCGCACGTGAAGTTTCTACGGGTCGGCGAATTGATTCCGGCGCATGGTTCGATAGAGGAAGTGGGACCAGTTGGTCTTTGGAGCTCCTTCCAAAGGGAGAAGGCTGCGGCCCCAGCTATGAGACCGTCAGCGCGCTCTGTCTGAAGTTGGAAAGCGACGCGAGGCCCCCCTCCCGGCGGCCGTCGCGTCAGCTTCAAGTTCTCCGTCAAAAGAGGACTGTTCGGAGAAGAAACCGTGGAGTACGTCTGCCGAGACCAGCTGTTCTCCGTCGTCGGCGAGAAGCACGGGACGCAGAACTTCCTTCTCACCAAGGAGTGGGTTCGCTTGTACTGCGACATCGACTTCGCGAAGCATCCTTGGATGGGCGCGATCTCCTCCACTCTGGAGAGTTGGGCTAGGGCGCTTGGAGCAATGCTGAGGAGACCCTGGGCGCAGCCACAGTCGAGAGCTTCCACTTCGCCGCCGCAGCAGCCGGTCGTCCTTCCGCCGTGTTCGACCGGTGATCCCGTGGCTCAGCGACTGCTCCAGGCGAAGGCGTCGGCGGAGTACACCGACTTCGTCGTCGTCAGCGACGGCGGCAAAGAGTTCACGGTTGCATGGCATGCTCCCACCGCTACACTTCATTCATTGACGCGCGCAAAATAGCTTCTCTCAGGTGCACAGTCTGCTGCTGAAGCTCTTCTCTCCCGTCATGGCCCGCATGTTTGAGTCGGGCATGAACGAGTGCCAGCAGCGCCGACTGACCATCGCCGATGGCAGCGACGCCGCCGTCGACGCCCTCCTGCAGTTCATCTACTCAAAGACGCTTCCCGAGAAGATGGGGCAGCAGGAGCTGGTCGAGCTCTACTCTCTGGCGCACAGGTGGCGCAGCACGTGCGCAGCCAGTTGTACGATTGGGTAGATGATTCGCGTTCGTGCGCCTTCGACCATGGAGGCGCCGCGCTGTGCGCTTTCGAGGTCTTGAGAGCGCAGAAGGTGTTCCTCCAGGTACGAGATCCTTGACCTGGAGTCCCTCTGCGATAAGAAGCTAGCCGCGACCATCGACGCTTCCTCGGTGCTGTCGATTGTCCAAAAGTCCACAAGATGCCATATCTGGAGACAGCGGCCAAGAAGTACCTGGCCGACAACTGGCCGAGCCTCCGGCAGAGCGGAGTGATGAAGGAGCTCTACGGCGTCCATGAGGATCTGGTACTGGATGCGGTCACTGAGAACATGACGCCCAAACTATGAAATGAAGTGTGACGAGAAGAAGCGACCAAGTCTGATCCACTGGCATCCGAAGTGCTTAGCGCTCTCTCTTGCCTCTAATATGTGTTGAAGCTCGATCGCGATTGTTTGTCGTCGTTATCATGGTTGGCGCGGCAGCGCCAAACCGTATGTATGTGTGGTTCACAATTTGATAGGTCGCCTGTGCAAGTGTAGCCTGTGCAAGTGTAGCTGCGACCGTCTTGTTTTATCGGCGCCTATTTCTACTCAGTGACTTGCGGCCGCTACTACTCGCGCCCAAACAATGGACGCTCGATAAAGGGAGAGCGGCGTTTTAGAAGCAGGCCGGAACGGCGCCGCTTTGGTGGGAGGACGAAAATCGATATTTCTTCGACTTAGCAGCCGTCCACCAGCCCCAAGCATCCATCACGCGGCGGCGGCCGCTTTCTCCTTCTATAGCTCTCTCCTCCAGCACTGCACCCTAACCCGTTAGTCATCTGGTGGTAGAGTGGATGCTGGATGCGCTATAATAAGTGGCCCTATCATATGCTGTCAGGACTATACTGACGCTTGGAGTACGCAGCATATAGTCTTTGGAAGCAGGAAGCTGGGAAGAGTACCTTGTTGAATTAGGCGCGAATCGACCGAGAAATGAAGGTGTTACACCTCCTCAAGACCGGCGGCCATTTGGCCCAGGAATGGGAAGGCGGCGACGGCGGCTGGCAAACTTCGCCCCTCCTCTGCCGGCGACGTCGTAGCGCCCATCTGTAGAAAGCGTTGGCGCCTACGGACGACAACACTCTCCGCTGTGGTCTTCTAACACTGAGGATGCCACCCCCGCAGCTTCATCCGGCGCTCGACTCTTGGCTTTGACATGCTCCCAATTCAATTGACGTCCGAGTCGCGGTAGAAGAAGCCGATAGAGGCCGAATCGGAGGATGCGACGCAGGAGAGCACTCGACGGCGCCGACTGAGCAATGGGGCGGCGGCATGCGGCGCTGCTGCCGCTGGCTTTGGCAGTGCTGCGCTGCGCCCTGGCCGGCAAGCCGACCATCTCCTCCAACCAGGTGACGCCCTGCAACTTCCCCATCCCCCAGCAGCAGTGGAGGCGCTTCGCGGCCGTCCAGTGCACCGGGCCGGACGGCAGCCTGCCCTACTTCTACTGCGACGTCAACAAGCACTGGTGCTCCAGACTGGCTCATCGACTGAAGCGCGAGTTCAAGGTGAGAGCAGAGACGACAGACTCTGTGTGCCCAAACGTTGACTCTTCGTGCAAAGTTAAGGAAGCATCAAGTGCTGAACTACATACGCACTCGCTAGGATCAACAAACAACGTAAATTTAGTGTAGAAGGATCTCTCTATCTCTCTCCTAAGCCTAAGCCTAAGCCAATCTACAGCAAGCTCTGCGTTGATTGGATGGCAGGAAGTGCGCAACTGTAAAGCTTGTTGGATAGTCCTCACACTAGTCCGTCCCCCTCCCCCCCCCCCCTCCAACCCCTTCCCCTCTCCCCCCCCCCCCCCCACTTCCTCTTCCTTTCCTCCAAGTTTCGAAGGGTGGACTTTTACCTACATACCTACCTAGTGTGTAAGTAAACAGGAAGGCACAGTAACCACTACCCAATGGCCCTACCACCTTCCCTGCTACGCCTGCAACCAAATCAACATCTTCCAGATCTACGCCGAGGAGTTCTCCGAGCGCGTGCGCGTCACCTCCTCCTCCGACGACGACGCCGACGACAACTCCACTCGGACCGCCTATTCTCTTGGGGTGGTCGTACTCAAGTCTCTGGCCATGCCCCAGTCCCTGCAGGAGATCCAGGAGTGCAGCGCCTACAGCTGCCTGCTAGCCAACCCCCGGGTGCTGCACATGCTCGACATGCTGCTCGACCCCAACTTCTACCTGAAGCACTTCCTCACGGAACTCTACCGCCGTTGGTTCGACTCGGCTCAGTGCGACCGCTACGACGAGTGCAGGCACAGGGTGCTGGTCCTGGCGCTCTACCACAGCCACCACGTCGACCAGGCCCCCATCGTCAAGCTGAGAACAGGTGACGACGCTTCTACAGTACAAGAGTACGGGAAGCATTCGACGTGACATTCGATTCATTTCCATGTGGCAGCTTCTTTGCAGTAACGGCAGCAATTTCCAAATTTCCCAGTTTCTGATTAAGCTGTGTAGGTGCAAGTAAATTTGCACAGGTAAACTTGGGTACCCAATTTGTCAGGCACATCCAATTTTGCAACTTTGAAACTGGAAACTGAAGTAAGACTGGGAAGGTACTTATCTCTGGAGAAGTGCCGCGGTAACACTCGTATCAATCTCACAAAACGACTACCACTAGGTAGGTTAAATTCAACTGGACTGAATCAAGTCTAGTGAACGCTAAATTAATTTATTCAGTTGTCTTTTGCTAGTTAATTTAATTTAACCGCATAATGTTGCCATTTAACAATTAGATTAAATTAAACTAATTTAAGGTAAGAGTAAACAAATACTGAATTCTGAAGATACACCTACATTGAAGGACAAAATTGGAAGTATCATTTAAATAAGAAGGGGTACTGCAATGTGAACAATAAATGTATTTAATTTAGTCATATCAAATTAGCTTAATCCAATCATGGCATAGAGACATAGTTTTAATAAACGATTATATTTTACCAAATTTGATTAACACAAGCGAATTCCGTCATATCATACAACGCAAGCGGCAACATCTAATACCATTCTCTCTACATGGGATCCCCTTCTATGTAGTAGTATTGGTGTAGGAAGTTTCTAAAGAATACCTAAAAGATCTAACAATCCCTCGGATCCCTGGCATCAGGTTGCGGGAAGCGAAAGCGCTGATCGTCGGCCGCGCAGAATGAACTGCATTGGCAAGAAGCCAGACTGTCGAAATCACAACTCCCTTTCTCTCCCTAGGCTTGGGCGAGGAGCAGATCTGGCTGCGGATGGAGACGCGCGCCAAGCGCGACGTCGACGAGGGCGAGGACTTCGCCGCCGTCCTCGGTTCTCTGGTGGCCGAGATCGGCCGAGACCTCAGGCAGGTCTACCGCCGACAGCTGGAGGTGCCCGAAGTGCCCCTCTGGGCGTCGGCGGCCATGGGCGCAGGTCTAGCTATCACTGGCGCCTGCCTGCTGCTCGACTTCCTGCTCTTCCGCCGTCGCAAGCCGGCCAAACAGTCCTCGATGCCGTCGGCGGCGCCCGCTGCGTCCGGCGGCGGCGGCGGTCGTCCGCGCGCCGAGTCGTCCACGGCCAGCAGTACGCCGAAAAGGGCCGCGCTCTGACGCTCTCTCAGTGGATGCCCGAATCTGATACTACCAATGGTACTGTAGCTACCCCCGACCGTGTAGTGGCTCGCCGTCCGCGCGTCATTCTCGCTTGCCTCACTTCGCTTAGTAGCTTACCTTGTCTCGCGCTCTGTATTCGTACGTCTCTCGGAGGAACATACCTGCTACCTGCAAGACAACAGAGAAATCGTCGTTGGAACCGCTCTGTACCTACCTACCCACTTTTACCCTAAAAACAACAGGATGACGAGCGGAACAACTGACGCGCGTTAGCGGCCCCCTTACGTTGTCGATTGCCCGCTAACGGGCGCCAAATGAACCTCGCCGACAGATGTTTCCTGCGCGGAACTCGCCGTGCGCTGTACGCAGCGCAGCAGAGCGAATGAAGACAATGCCTGCGCCAGGTTGTAACCGAGACAAGGATCGATGCTTTGCACTTCGCCGATTCCCCCGTCGTTGGCTGAACGAGCGCCGGTCAACAACGACGACGACGACGGGAGCTTTCTCAATCAACCTTTGAAGAAGTTCGCAGAACAAGAGTCGACGACGGTTGCTTCTGTAGAATGGCGCCGACTTGGCTGTGGCTCGTCGTCGTCCTTCATTGCTTCGTGGACGTCGGTGAGGCGCAATCACTGCTCTCAACGTCTCAACTTCGCTTCATTAAATTTCTAAGAAACGGTAGGTGGTATCTACCGTAAATACTCCAGTGTACAAAAGTAGGGAGGGAGTACATACTATCGAGGGGGGGGGGGGGGAGGTAGGGAGGAGGTTGGGAGGGAGTACATACCATCGGGGGGGGGGGGAGGGCTATTTCAAGTTAAAAACTAGGAGGGGGTACTTTTGGAGGGTGGGGCTTATTGGGGGGGGGGGGGGGGGGGGCTAATTAGAGTATTTACGCTATGTGCTATGTGCATGAACGCACCAACTGGTCAAGTGGGAGGGCGGCGGGTTACTTTCAAGTCGTGCTAGACTTACCAGTTAATCAGTTATCACCGTTCTGGAAGGGGGTGGGGACTACGAAACGTGTAAGGTACATAACTCTGCTTCTCCAGAGGCCCTCTACTGTTACGTGAGCACTTCGGGCGGAGTGCAGCGACGGCTGGATCTGATGCGCTGCTCCGAAGGCCACGATCGCTGCTACAAATTCGTCTGCTCAGGTGGGTGGGCGCCTTCGCAAAGTTGTGATGACTTTCCAAACGACGGACAAACCGAGCGCATATAGGTATCGGCTGTTGATGGATTCAGTGGTACTGTTCGTGTGTTACCCGAGCAACACGCGCCCGATCGGAGCGTGCCCTTCAAGCGAATGTTTCACAGTGTACTGGATGCCGACCAGCATTGCATTCGAAGTACAATCATCACTCTTCAGAGTGCCCATCGGAGGGAAGCGGCAACTGCCCTCGCAGGGTGGAGCGCGGCTGCGCCGACTCCTGGACCTGCGAGGAGGGCGCCAGCGCGCTCATAGGCGCCTGCGTCGCCGCCGGCCACCGCGTCGACGTCTGTGACTACTGCGCCTCCAATGAGTGCAACGGTGCTTTTGGAGCAGCTCGACTTCCCGCGAAGCGCTTCGCGACGGCTATTAGACTATTCCTGGCACTATGGATGGCGGCGACTTTGCTTCAACGGTGACAGGATGATAAGCTTCCAATGCTCAAGGTGTAATCGATCTTGTGTCGCGACGCGATAAGATTGGGAGACGCCGGCAAACGGGAATATCACCAGACAAAAGCGACCAGCAGTATAAATATGGTCTAACCAAGCACGACAGAAGCAACAGCGATCGTCAACTGATAGAAAGCGGCGCGGGGATAATTGCATGTACCTACACTGGAGGTACTGTATAATAGGACGGTAAGACCGAAGCACCGCAATACAGAATATTCTAGATAGCAGACGAGCACCCTGAGCACTATTTACAAGCGTTGTTGCTTAGTACCCAGCCTCCGCCAGGAACGCGTCCATGGCTTCCACCACCTGGAAACGGTAGTAGCCGCGATGGTACTTTGGCGATATCTTTAGAATGAGTAACGGGAAGCCTTTCCGTCAATCCCACCGCTTTCCTCCAACAACTACTGGAAAATCTCTTGACTTGACACATGCACACAAACCTGGTAAGTAATACTTGGTGAAGTCAAAGGAAAGGAAAGAAGTACAACTTGGTAAGAGGAAACGTGAAATAGAACTATTTACCCCCCCCCCCCCCCCATCACTCATTTCCACTCTGAGAAGCAACTGCCACACCCACCTCCCCCCCCCCCCCCCCCAACACTGAGGGGCTCCAAACACACTCACCCCCCCCCCCCCGTTTAACGCTTACACACCCACTCAGCGCCTACAAATAGTAACAGTACCCTGTCGGCGTCCCCTTCTCCGAAGCACATGGGCGGCTTGAGCTTGACCACGTTGCCTTCGGGACCCTCGGAACTGAGTAGAATCCGGCGCCTGTCCTTGCACCAACGGATCAGCTTCTGCGCTAGGTTTCCGTTGGGTAGGCGAGTGTCGTCGTCGGAAGCGGGCTCGATTAGTTCCACGCCCAGAAATAGACCCTGACCCCTGCAAGTGGAAACTGTCAAGCATGAGACACAGTCTATTTTGTAGTCTGTAGACCTTATTTGGCAAGTGTTTGTGGCAGGTACGGACGGACCTTTTCAAGGCGAGAAAAGGCCGGTTCAAATGGAAATTTTGCATTGGGTGCTACTGTGCCATACCGCACCGCCTTCAATATGCGACCCTCGCCAGTCAGCGATCCCCCCCCCCCCCAAGCAGCGACACCCCCTCTCCAATAAGCATCCCCCCCATTTCTAATGAGCAACCCCCCTACAACAAGCGACCAGGCCACTTATTGGAGCGTTTACGGTCGTTTCCTACCACTGCTAAAGTGTTCATCCCGAGGGCGCACTTCTATTTTCAACCCACCGGACGTCGCCGACCACTGCTCGGTGCTTCCCCTGAAGTTCCCTGAGTCGGCGCAAGAAATGGGCGCCCGTCTTCCGGGCGCGCTCCATCAGATTCTCCTCCTCCAGCACTTCCATTACTGCCAGCGCTGCGGCGCAGGCCACTGGGTTGCCGCCGAACTGAAGCGATGTCATTCATAATACCGTAGGTCCTCCAATAAGCGCCCCCACCCTCTCAAATAAGCGCCTCTCCTAGAGGAAGGTTGGGAAAATAAGCACCCCCCTCCCCGTCCAATAAGCTCCCACCTTTGGCCAGTATACCCGTAGTAGTACTACTAAGCACTAACATTATCATACGTGCTCTCTGTGACGATTTCTAACACAAGATAGGGCAATCTATAGCAGCACAGCACAACGACTTCTGGTAGGCATTTTGATCAAGAGATCAACAGCTTCGGTCCCAAATCTATGCAAATGCACAAAAAATGTGACAACGAGTGGAAATTTTGGGGAAATTTTGGCACTCTCGAGGGGTCGAGTTAACAAGCGCCCACAGCGTCGAATAAGCGCCCCCCTCCAATAAGCGCCATTCCTAGAGGACGGTTGAAAACAATAAGCCCCGGAGGATTTACGGCATATGGGGCTCTAATAGCGCAAAATTGTCGCCTGCGGCGCAATTTTAAGCACAAATCCCTATATATAAAGCAACAAAATCGGCGAAAATCTTGCCAGCCGCGTTTATTTCGAACTGTTTTCCTATTATATAGGAAAAAATCGCAAAATTTTCACCATGCCCTACCGTGTTGAAGTACTCGACTTTTCCGTGGCCCAATTTGGCGGCGGTTTCTTGAGTAGTAAGGACGGCGGCGACGGGAAACCCGTTGCCCATCGGCTTCCCGCAGGTGATGACGTCGGGGCAGAAGTCGGGCGCAGTGTGCGCTTGGAAGGCCCAAAAGTGGTCGCCGACTCGTCCGAAACCGGTTTGTACCTCGTCCACCACCACTAGACCCCCCGCGGCTCTGACGGCTCTAAGAAGTATGTACAAAAGTACTAACGGTACTCAGTACTTACGGTACTTAGTACTTCGTTGGGTTACGGTAAAACAAACATTGGACACTGAACACTCAGGCGTGTCAGCGCCGCGAATGCGACTACAAAATGAGTAGGTGAACTAAACCCATCCATGGTAGCTCACTTAGCCTAATGGATGTACAAGCTATGTATAAGCGGTGCTGGAAATCGCAGCAAAACCTCCAATAAGGGCCCTAGGCGCTTATTCTTTAACGCAGCTCTAGAAAGGGGAGGGGAGGGCGCCTATTGGAGGATTTACGGTACATAGGTGAAGTAGAACAGTTTTCCAAAAAGCATCCTGTTCCTAATTCAAACCCCCTACTTCTCGCACCACCCACCTGGCGCTCTCTTCCAAGTACCCAGGCGGTGTGATGACCTGGCCGCCGCAGCTCTGCAGCGCCTCCAGGAAGAAGGCGGCCAACCTCCTGTTGCTTCCAAGCACCTTCCCTTCAATGAGAGATTCCACGTCCTTCGCGTACTCGACGCCGACTACCCGGAGCTTCTTGGCGTCCGCTAGACAAGACGATGGGAGACGCCGACTGCCGCGGAAGGGATCCGGGACGGGCGCCTGGACAATTGGTAGGTTTTCGACGAAGTTTCGCTTTGTCCCATCTGGAGGCAAGGTGCTTTGTCTAATGTAATAGGGGACAAAGATTTGACCAGTCGACAATGTAGAATCGTCAGATTGAACTTCAGACAGCGCGACCACTGCTTGACAATCGCACAGACAAGTCAAGCGATACGATTGTTGGTTACGTTTCTCGTTTGCCCCATTGTAAGAGGCAAAGTGCTAGAGCTGGGCAAAGCTTTGTCTTGGACAAAGATTCCAACCATTTGAAAAATACTTACGTTTGTCAAATGCAACTCTTCCAATAATGCTAGACAATTGTGAAACGACAAACACTCCACTCGACAAGACAAACGTATTTGTCCAGTCGATCGGGCTTCTCACCACGTGCACAAAGTCGGCCTGCCGATTGTGACTGTCTGAGGGCATGCGGTTGAACTTGTAGGGGCTCAGATTCATGGTCGACGTCAGGTGGCCGTGATAGGCGCTGAATAATGGAAAGGATACTGTAGCTTCATATACTTCCAAAACCGGCTACAGAGCTTGCTCACTGGTCGACGACGACGACGTCTGTCCCTCCAGTGGCGTCGCGCGCCAGACGAAGCGCCAGGTCGTTCGCCTCGGAGCTGCAAGTGGAGTTTCAGTGGTCCACCCATCCGAAGCCCTTGTAGCGCCCCCTCATACCCCTGGGACAATTCATGCTCCGTCGCCCCATTCAAAAGTTGACCCCCCCCCCCCCCCCCGAGAAGAAACTTTTGCGCGGAAACACGCCCAGAGAGAATATTTCGCCTGCTGCGCTATTTTCAAGCAATTTTGTATCAGTACAGACCAAAACTGTCGAAAATTTACGCTTGCGAGCGTTACCCCCCCCCCCCCCCCCTCGACCTCCCAACCCCGAGTTGCAGAAGAAGACGCAGTCGATCTGCTTGGGGCAGCGCTCGAGGAGCTTCCTGGCGCACTCCACGATGGAGGGGTGCAGGAAGCGACTGTTGCAGTTGGTCTCTGACATCCGAGACGAGACGGCTTCCACCACCTTCTCGTGACAGTGGCCCACTGAATGTATGGGGAAGGATTTAGAGAGTGTACTGTGAGGATTTGGAAACAAAGTAGTTGGAGGAAGAGGAAACTGGCTCATTTTCTTGCTACGAAGTACCGCATTGCCACCAAATGGCCAAAAACACGACTTTCAACGCATTTCACCACTTTTGAAAGCTTTCAGACAACCATCTCAAAGCATCCCACAATGGAGGACCTCACAAGACCATCCAGCACACATCTCAACGTCACAGCTGTCCTTACTAGTATTACGCCTATCCGTATACTCGCACACCACTTACCGTGTTGCACATTGCTGATGCAGTCGAGAAATTCAGTGCCGTTCTCGTCATACACAAACTGTCCCTTGGCTCTGACCACCACTAGTGGATCTTCGTCGAAGAACAGCTTGCAGGTGGGCCTGCAGAAACTCGCTCACAATGCGACAAGTGAATGTGTGCATTATAAGGTGTTATAAATACCCCAAGAGTCGCCTCCTCTCATTCAGCAGCTCCTCTCGCGTCAGAGACGACGCCATAGCTCACAGGTGGTCTACCCTGCAAGTCGCGCTTTTCTATGAGCGCACAACAGTGCTCAACTTCACAAAACAATAGGGTGGCCACCCAAGCGGTGAATAAACGACCGTGTAAACTTTCAAACTTTCCACCGCCTTCGTAAACAATAGCTCTTTCGCTCTTTGCACCATGGCACGTGGACAGGGAAGCGATAACGAAACCCGAGAAGGCGTCAACAACGAATCGCGAACAAACAACGATTGGTTCCACAACCTTTGTTAAGTCCACTCAGTCAGTTAGTGACAGTAGCACCCACGAGAGCCAATTGTATCACAGTCTTTTGTCTGTCAGTTTTCACTGAGCAGCGGAAGCTCCACATTGCGCTTCGATTGAGATCCTCCTCCGGTTTCCGGCAGGCGTCGCCACAGGTACCACAGCCCGAGCCAAAGGGAAGCGCCGCAGGCGCCGTAAGCCAGCGCCTGCGAGTACTGTAGCATCGGCCAGAAGGCGAACACTATCACAATTTGAGCGAGGAAGTTGATTTCGTTGGCAAGAGAGCAGCCGGCCGATCTGTGACTGGCGGGGAAGAGCTCAGGTATGACGACGTAGGACATGGGACGCATCCCCAGAGTGCTGATGGCTTGCACGAGGTAGATGCCTGAAGGGCGCTACTGCGCACACATCGCACTAACTGCTACCAAGAGAAGTGTTAGTCGGAGACAGGCAAATTTGTGAGAAAAGTATGCGTCGCCTTCGTAAAGCGCGCTTCCGCGATTAGGTTTGACGTTGGAGACTAACACACTTTGAGTAACATGGCTGGCAAGCACGCCAAACATAATGTCACTGCTGCTGCCACAGCCCATAATGTTCCGCGAAACTTGCGGCGCAAAGCGAAAGCCGACGGGTAGAAGCAACGATAGCAAACAACATTGAGGCACTGGTGGCACACAAATGACGCAGGCAGCTGCTACCAATGCCCAGAGCGCTAAAGGCAAAATGAGGCTGTCAGAGGACGCAGCGCAGCGAGGCGCAAAGCCTCCTTCCCACCATTGACGGCGACATCTCTGTAGATGTATGGAGGCAATGTGAAGTTCCCCACAGCCATCACAGTCCAGCATAGAGCGGTACCAGCAAGTGAGATCAGAACCAGAGGTCGCCTTCCAATGGAGTCTATTAGTGTCATGGAAAGCACAGTGGCTATGAAGCCCACTATAACAAGGTAGATGACGTGCCACTCGGCCTCGGAAGCGCCCACGCCGGCCAGACGGAACATGCCTGAGGGGAAATGGAGGAAGGAGGTTTGTGTGAATGGGGAGACGATAGACTTCATGGGTGGAGGTTTGAAGTGGGGGGGGTGGGGAGGGGGGGAGGGAGGGAGGGAGGGAGGGAGGGAGGGAGGGAGGGAGGGAGGGAGGGAGGAAGGGAGGGAGGGAGGGAGGGAGGGAAGGGAGGGAGGGAGGGAGGGAGGGAGGGAGGGAGGGAGGGAGGGAGGGGAGGGAGGGAGGGAGGGAGGGAGGGAGGGAGGGAGGGAGGGAGTGAGGGAGGGAGGGAGGGAGGGAGGGAGGGAGGGACGTAGTCAGTTCACCATTGGTAAACGCCAGCTGAAGTCCAAAGTCGCGCACGACGGCGATCACGCAGCTCAGGGTCACCAGTCTGCGAAGCTCCGGCGACCGCACTAACTCCACGATAGAATCCATCCATAGGGCAAACGATGACGACTTCTGCTTCTCGCCATTTGTCGTCGTAAAAGCCGCCGCGTCCTCCATCACAGAGGGCATACTCTGAAATAAGATGTGTGATTCAGAGCGCTTCAAAACGACTTCCCGCACTAGAACCGGCACCTTCAAATCGCCGCGGTAGAAGCGCATTGCGTCCTCGGCTTCCATAACTTTATCTGATAGAACAAGAGACGCAGGAGTATCCGGAATCGCCCAGAGCAGAGGTAGGCTCGAGATCGACAATAGAACCGCCGTAAGGAAGCCATAGTGCCAGCGATGGCGGCTTCCGAACAAAGCTTCCATTCCTAGCACATTGGCTAGGACCTGGCCGGAAGCCTGTGTAGTGATTGTGGATCAAAGGTGGAAGCGAGAGATGAGCAGTGCGCAGTGTTGCGCAACCTGGAAGACGGTGAAGTGGACGCCGAATCGGCCGCGCGACTCGGAGGGCGCCACCTCGTTCAGGAAGACCGGCACCACAATGTCGGCCATCTGAAGTGCACAAGAAAATGCTGACAATCTCGAAAGTGTTGTGTTTCGTTTCTCACGTTTGTCTGGACGGAACAAGCCCATAATTTGAAAGCTCCATACTACAGGGTGTTTGTGCAATTATACTGAAGTTTCAGGGCATTTCGAGCAACGACGGTCGAATCACAGCGTCCACAAGAGGCTGATGTTTAGTAGTGCGCAGAACGGTGCGCAATGCAGCGTTCGTAAGTCGCAACGTCCTGAAACTGCAGCACAACCTCAGAACCACCCTGAAGTCTGCATAGTCCAATTTTGGTTTCGTTCCCACCAGAAACGCATGTGAAACTCTGCCGAAAAGCTAGTGCGCTCGCTTCTTTGCGCACTGTAGAAGTACCTGGAATCCCAACTCAGCCACCGCCCTTCCCAGGAACAGTAGTAGAAGTGAAGACAGCCACTGATTCGAAGCGAGGTACTGCAGAAGCGCCCCCGAGCATCCGGCGCACATGCCTGTTGCGAAGTAAACGACTAGGTACGGTATTTCGACACATTTGAGGGAGGAAAGCTCCGTACTGATACGGTAAGTAACCGTATTACGACACGAATGTGGGCATTACCGTATTCACTCCAATAAGTGTCTGTGTGCGCTAATTGGAGCACTAACAGTATCATCAAAACCGACCAATGAGCGTGGTCGTCTTGCGTCCCAGGCTCTCTCCCCAGAGAAGCGTGAGAAGGGGCGCCGCCGCCTGCCCCACGGGAGCCATGTCCACATAAGAGCTCCAGGCGTACTCCAGACCTCAAAATTGCGTAAAACTGAAAGGATTTACGCAAGAATGAGACAGAATAGTAGCCGCCCAGCCGATAACCAGACTCCGATTACGCTTCAATTCCATTACACTGCGAATTCAATTACAGTACTTCCATCTTACCACCATTTTATACCTTTTCTGCCGGCGCCCGTTCCATTGCTGCGCAGCTGGGAAGCCAGAAAGGCTTCCAGCGCCGTCTGCGCGTTGTTGGGGAAGAACCAGGAGACCATGTGGGGCGTCACAGTGGTCAGACATAGGAGACTGGCCAGAGCCCAGAGAAATACTGCTTGGTGCCAGTCGGAGGACGATGGCATCTACCGTAAAGTGCCGATTAGTTTCGGGCGAAACTATTGTTTCAATGTGTCTCTCAGGAGCGAAACTAATTGGAGCCCCGAAACTATTTGGAGACCCGAAACTATTATTTCAGCTCCATATTCACCGTCAAGACGTGGTAGGAATGCCAAAAAAAACTACAGTACCAAGCGAAAATGCCACCCAAAACACAGATATAAACAAAAGTTTCTGTTTGGTACACTTTATTTGCTGCTGCTAACGCGAAATAGCATTGTGATTGAGTTATTTCTACATTCAAAACGACAGTTTTGAGGGGAAACTATTTGGAGACCCGAAACTATTAAATCAATGTGCCTCTCAGGGGCGAAACTAATTGGAGACACGAAACTATTAGGAGAGCGAAACTAATCGGCACTTTACGGTATTTGGTACGAATCGAGCTATAGGTTTAGACAAAATTAGCGCAAATATGATCGAATGCGAATGCTCCAATTCAATTGCTTTGGTAGAAGTGGAAGTTTGTAGCACCACTACATGTAATCTCATGTATCACATAGCGTCTACGAAACGCAAGTAGCTGATAGAGTCAACGGTATTGCAACCTGTGATCAGACACGGTAATCCGATTCTCGCTGAACACACATTTCGCTCGAAAGAGTTCACTCCACAAAAAAACACAGCGCATCAGCAGGGAAGAAGCAATGAACCGCGAACGGTTTTCGTATCCGTTTCTACCACGTATCGCCTCCATCCAACGTCAAAACACAGCGCACAATGCTTCACAAACGCTCGCACAAAATCGCACAATCGCTCGCAAATCTGGTCAAAAACGCCACTTTTGCGCACAATCGCTCGCAAATCTGGTCAAAAACGCCACTTTTGCAGCCTTGATGTGTTCGCAGAGCTTCAGAGCCGGCCCAAGCTTCAAGTTCAGATGGGCGACGCAGTCGTGCAGCGTCAGCAGCATGAAGGCCTGGCCGTCGATCTGCTGCAACAGTGGAAACGATGACGATGAACAGTGGAAGTGACAGAGGATTCAGATGGCAAAGTGTATACTGTGAGGTATGTACAGTTGTCGACGATTAGCAGAGCTACAATTCACACTAATTACAGTTGTCAGAATCTGATGGGCAACAGCATACATATATATAAGCTGTGAACTGCGAACTGCCTACGTAAGTTGTCAGCGACCAAAGCTGGCATACTCTCTCTGGTCAACGTCTGAGAAGCACACTGTTCACCGATTGCGAACTGTAGCACCACAGATTCCCTTGTCGTCGGATCACGCGCCCAGACCAGAATATCTGTACCCAAGAAGCGCGCAGCGCTCAATTCTCTCGCTACTGCTCTACTACCTAACTCTTCTTACTCCGTAGCTACTCTACCATTCTCTACTCTGCTCAGCGTTCCCAACCTCATCTGCCAGTTTTCCGCAGATGAACTCGACGTCGGTGCCCCGGAGCCAGTCGCTCAGCTCCCCTATTGACCACTCGTTGGGGTTGGAGCGAATCGGCGGCGACGACGAAGGGGAAGTCGGGCGCTTCTGAGCGCTGGCGTCAGCCTGCGCCGACGAGAGCGCGCTCTTCTGCTGGAAGGGCTTGGAGACGCCGACTGGGCGCGCCCGCTTGGGAGGACTGGCGCCGAATATGTCCGCTCTGAAGATTGGGATGGAAGTGGAAGGGGAATGATGAATGAACGACGACGGCGACGACCACAACAACGACGATGACGACGACGACGACAAGACGCACCTTCTATCCTCGGCGCTGTGTCCTGCGGCCGTCCGGCGCGCCTTGCGAACCACCTTCTCGGCCGCCTGGCTCAGATTCGGCTGGTGGTGGGGAGGGCTGTTCAACACCCTGTTAAAACGCAATGTAACCTTTCTACAATCATGGTGTTCGTCCAACACGTCACACACCTATAGTTGGTCCTCTGGATGCCTCGCGTCTTTGGCTTCTCCGAAGCGGGCAACTGAGGCCAGACTTTGGTGATCTTCCTCTTCTTGGGTAGCTTCGAATCGACCGCTTCCTCGCCCAGAATTGAGGGTCGACGGCGCGGCAGCGGCGCCAGACCGGCCGCTCGAAAGCGCGTCGCGACGGCGGAGCGCGTCCTCGGCGCGCCCAGACGCCGACTGAACGCCGTGTGGAAGAGAGGCTTGACGGGCGCTGGAAGTGGAAGCTTCTGTCGCTTGAGAAATCTTGTATTCTCACAAATTGACAAGCTGCGAAGCTACCCAGAAACGGCAAGCTTCCCAATCGCGCGTTGCACTCTGCCGGGCACTCCTCCGCCGTGTCGACCTTCCTCGTCGAAAGGAAGTAGGGGCAGGCGTCGAATCGGACCAGCAGAGACGCCAGAAAGTAGGGAAGCTGGTCGGCGCGCGAGCACACGCGCGTCTTGCAGACGGCGCGCCGCTTGTTCTGCCTGCGAGAAGCAAAGTGACTTGGAGGAATGTGGGGGGAGGGAGGGAAGGAGGGAGGGAGAGAGGGAGGGGGCGGTAGTCGAAAGGAAACTCCACCAGACCTAAACTTGATCTCCACCAGCTCTTCTGCAGGCTCGTCGCCCTGCGCCTGCAGCCTCTCCTGCACGTCTCTGGAGGTGTAGCTGCAGCACCACAGTCTCCCCAACACAAAGGATAGTAGACGCTTCAGAGGTCCTGGACCGATCTCGCGCGGAAGCCATTGTCGGAGCTTAGATCGCTCGAAGCAGGGCCCGGAGAAGCAGCAGATGTTGACGTGGAGCTGTGGACACCAGGCCACCGATGGACCTGACACGAAAGCGC
>JASAMZ010007098.1:0-14751 GCA_030248115.1 Linhomoeus sp. GSCO2_2 | reverse complement strand
CCCGCCGATTTCGCGCCGATAGGATTTTTTTTGTGGGACCTTTTGACATATACCGTAAATCCTCCAATAAGCGCCCCCCCCTCAATATGCGCCCCCCCCCCCCTCCAATAAGCGCCCCCCCTAGAGGGAGGTTGAAAAAATAAGCGCCCCCCCCCCCTCAAATAATCGCCCACCTTTTGTTAGTGCCAGCGGCACTAGCACTAACATACGTGCTCTGTGACCATTCCTAACACAACTAACCTAACGTGCCAACATCGAACGCCTTGTATTCAGAAGCAATTGCAGCCTCCTTATATTGTTTATGCATATCTACCATGAAATTCGCAATCAACTACATACTGTATTGCGCCGTTTTGAACGCACAAAAGAGCCGCTGCAACGATACCGTATCTGGCTAAGACGCATGGCTGCGATGAGCAGTTCTAACGCGTATCGTTGTTTAGTCTTCGCCGATGACGTAAATCTAACTTAGTGATTTACATAACGCTATATCTCATAATCGTTGTAGAACTCATCGCCAGTTCAAATGGTAGCATCGCATAAATGATAATTCAGGGGAAAAAACTTGATGGTAATTGACTTTCAAGTGGATTGTTATTATTTGCATCGTAGTTTTAAATTGTTGCACGCCTCGTAACGATGTAGTAAGCATGCCGTAACGCAACTTAGGTTTCGTTGTGCTTGTCAATTTCGACGCTGTTCCGCCGCCATTGTGACTTAGCGACTATTTTTTTAATCCGATCGGTGCTGCACGTTGACTCGCAGATTTGCAAACTCACTCACGACTAGGGCACACGCCCACGTGTTGAGGGGGGGAGGGGGGGGTGGGGGGGCCGTCCAGCCGTGATTCGAACTGTTATGATACGAATGCTGCCCTCGGCAAGCGATGAGAGCCTTCGGATCTAGCACTGCACTAGTGACACTGATGCACACAGTCCTAATGGACAATTTGTCCGGCGGACCATTCCACCATTCGTCATTCATGTGTTTCGAATGCCTGACACACACAACACACAACTATAGTACCTTGCCTACATGCATTGGTGCGGCTCATAGCACGGTAAAGCACGACTGTCACTCACGCAAGGGTGAAGTGTGTGTGAAGAGTGAAGCACGTTAGAGGAGGCCCTATCGCACCTTGTGTGGACTACAGAGGCATCCAGTGCAATGCATCGTCCTTCAACTCGTCTTCATCCTCCGGGGTCGGAAACGGTGGTCACCGTTCCGGCGCCTGTAGCGGCGGAGTGCGACGGAGTTTCGTTCCCACAAGGTCGCTTCGAACTACCTACATAGTATACATCCAGAAAATTTCGGAGTGACAAACGGCTGGGATAACATGTCCGATATTATCCTAGCCGCGTTGATTTCAATTGTCTGTGTCTCGTCAAACCAAAGCAATAGGTACCTAGGACCTACTACCTAGTATTATTTGATTTCGGGGCTTAACAGGGCAGTTTGTTATGATGTTGACTTCCGTCTTGCGTTTGACACGGTTCGATGCCACTTTGTTGTGGCGCCTTCTTCGCAGATTTCGGCCAAACAAAAGGTCCCCGCTGTCAGCTTTGTACCGTTGTGTGTGGCCCATCTTGTCTTCTCGCTCAAAAACTTCCCGTTACTGGTATTTTGATTTCTTTCCCACTGACCTGGGGCTAACCTTGTATACTGTATGTGTAACAGTTAAAGAGGACGCTTGACCGTAAAATTGGCCAACACGGCAATGCGAAAACGAAAACTTCCGTAATTAAGTTACTGTATAGCGCGCACTTTAACAGAGTACCGTAACAAGGATAGCGCACCTCTGATCCTGTGCTGTTTTCTAAAATACCTTAGGAAATTAATTAGGGAAACGACGCGATTTCGTCATAGCGCTAAACTATGTCCGTCGCGAGACGCCGATTCGCAATTCATGACTGATTTGCGGACATGTGATCGGTTTGAGACAAACTTTGGTCATATGCCAGTTGGTATGCATGAGAGAAACGCACAATTCTTGCACATTGTCGTTTGAAAATCGTGTGCGGGAAGAAATTCGAATGTTTCGACCAATTTCAGTCGAGAATGAAGAAGGAGAAACTGCCGTCTTTATTGGCTCAGGCCGTCGGCTCATCCGGTGCCAATAGTGCCTCTTTGGACGAGCAAATTCGAGAGTTGAATACGTCGATTTCGAAAGGCGCGCGCCCGCCAAAATTGAATTTTTGAATATATTTTTGGTAGAAAATCGCACAATTTCAGCCAGAGGAGAGATAGAGAGCCTGATCAAGGACAAATATCGCGAAATGCTGTCGGAATCGCTGCTGAAACTGCACGAATTCCACTCGAAAGTGGAGAAATTGAACAAAAATGTGGATTTGGAAATTGCGGAGATTCAAAGTCGGCTGGAGGCTAGCACAGTGTCAGAAGTGTCGAAAGAACAGGTTGGGCATAAAATTTAAATATTTAATCCGCAATTTTTCAGTAAATAGCTTGATTTTATCGTTCAGATTGACGAAATCCGTCAGAAATTGACGCAAAACGGCGCCTGCGTCAAAGCGATGAGTGCAGTGAGCGAATTGGCGAAAAAGTTGCACGAAGTCGACGCTTTATCGCCTACTGAGTACCCGCTACAGTATGCTGAGGCGCTGGAGACACTGGAAGAACAATTGGTGAAACTTGAGGTTTGTTGAATTGTTTTGAAATTTTTGCGTAAAAATTTGTGTAAAATTTCGATTCGAACTCTGTGCGGTCGTCAGAGTGGAACGCGCGATCTGCCTGCGGAACTGAAATAGTTATTAATGTTTTTTGTGTGCCATAAATGAAATGTGGCAAATTTTATTATTCAGACCAGCGCCTCGGAAGAAAAGGGAAACCAAAACGATTTTTCCGATCGGAATCTGATCGATCCGCGCGTTTTCGAGCCTTTGCGGGAAGAGTTGGCGATGCAAAAAGAATTAGTCGTCTACGAGCTTTTGGAGTGGTAGGTTTTTTGCAAGGAATTATGTGATTATTGCAGCGATTCTTACACTAAAGTATGTGATTCTAGGTGGGGCAAAGCGTTCAAATGGCCCAATAATTTCACAGAAGAGGAATTGGAGGGGAGGAGGCGCAAATTTTTCGAGGAAAACGTGTATTTTTACGAAAATTTGAATAGATTTTTGCAAATCGACTTGGATGTGCAAGAGACGCAAGATGACAGTCAGGTGAAGTGGAGATTTTTTACTTTCATCAAATAAGCCGCAATTCATCAAATAAGCGCCCCGGTCGCTTATTTTCAGCAAGATGGGGCGTTTATTAATTTCATTTCACTATTCGAATGCTCCGAAATTCGCCAGATGTTCAGTTTTCCCACATTTTCTGTGTATTTCCAATTCCATGGTAATTAGAGTAGAACTGTTAAGTTTTGGACCAAAATACCTACAGTTAGTCGTCCTGTTTGATACAATTGTTACAGACAGTTGAATCTTATCTTGACTTAGGCATTGTGACCGAAGTTGTTACTTTCTCTCGCCGAAAGTGGCCGTTTATTGAGGAGATACGGTATTTCTGTTCGGTATTTGGATGGCGTGCCAGTTCGCTACGGTAGTTTTGAAGTTGTATCAGTTTTGATTTTATGAACGTTTCTTTACTATTAATGGCTTTCAAACGAGTTGCAATTTTCAATTTTGTTCAGCGCTTGCAAGCCCTCCAACTATTGGGTTATTTGGACCGCAAAATAGCGCTATTGGCGGAGCGATTTTTCGACCGATTTTGTCGCGCGATTATTTTGGAGGGCGACATGAAATTGGTCATAGACGACAGTTCGTCCGTTCTGAAACCGCACAGAAGGGAAATTTACATTTTGCAACCGGAAAAAGTGCGAAAATACAGTAGCAAAGACGTATTTTGGGAATTGGGTCGACTATTTGATGCTCTATTTGCTTCCACTGGTGAGTTCTATTCAATTAAAAACATTGCGAAATTTAAGTCGCGAATTACCCTGATTGTGCGCGCTATTAAAATGGAAACGCACATATTGTGCAAAGTTGCTTTCTGTGGCAGTAAAGTTATATATTGGGGGGGGGGGGGGGTTAAAATTTTGATATCGGATGGATAGACTTTTGACCACCGTTTTGTTTGGTTTTTTCGCCCGCCCTCAGGCGGGCGACACCATACGAGAGCTCGGCGTGCGTGCGTACGTACGTCCGTCCGTGCGTAACGCTCTCAGATCTCGGCGTTGGAAAGTCGTAGAGCGGAGATCTTGGGCTCTACGGATAGGTCTCGACTCACTGATCATTCAGCTAAGAGGTTCCGAAATTGAAAAGTTTGAATTGCGCGCGCTACAGTTACCCGAAAGTCAAAACGCAAAACGGCTCTAACTCGCTCGTCTTACGTCGTACAGCGCCAATCGACACGTCAGGTGAAAGCTCTCGACGCGTTCTTTCATGAGTCGGCAAAAGTTTTTTCAATTACGCAAACACGCACCGCGGAAAACGCCATTCTCGGCATTTTGACCATAGATGGGCACAGGGTTGGCAAGGGTTGGCAAATCCAACCCTGAAATCCGAGGGGATTTAGCATTTAGCAATACGATTCCTGACCATTTAGCACCCCGCCCACCAGATATAGCCATAAGTGCTATGTCGTATGATGGAAGTTGAAAACAATGCTCATTTTCTGTCAAAATATATACAGTTAGTGCTGCAATGAGTCAAATTTCACCTGCGGTGCTTGAAATTTACCAAATTCTTTCCTGCGGCGCTTGAAATTTTGCCGGTGGTGCTTGAAATTTGGCAAAATTTTGTCTGCGGCACTTGAAATTTGGCAGAATTTTGCCTGCGGCGCTTGAAATTTGGCAGAATTTTGCCTGCGGCGCTTTAAATTTTGCCTGTGGTGCTTGAAATTTGGAACAATATTGCCTGTGGCACTTGAAATTTGGCAGAATTTTGCTTTCGGCGGTTGAAAATTGGCAAAAATTTGCCTGCGGCGCTATGATTTTGGGCAAAATTTCGCCTACGGCATTTGAAATTGGGCAAAATTTCACCTGCAGCATTTAGATTTGAACAATTTGGACATGATTGTGCATGAGACGCTTTTGAAGGCCCAGAATATATTTGCGCAAAATACCATTTAGCACTGGACCTGGGATTTGCCAACCCTGATCTGGAGACCGTGCCCATCTATGATTTTGACGCTAAAGTCGCTCTAACGCCCTCAACTTGTGTCGTAGAGAGACGATCTCGAGCTTTTTGGATAGCTCCCGACTCACTGATCATTTGTTCTCCCATCGGTCGAAACTCAAAAGTTTGAATTTCGCGAGTTACAGTAACTCGAAAGTCCAAAAGCACAAAACGGCTCTATCTCGCTCGTCTTACGTCGTAGAGCGGCAATCGACACGTCGGGTGAAATCTCTCGACGTGCCTTTTCATGCAGCAGCAACAATTTTTTAATTACGCAAACACGCACCGCGGAAAACGCCATTTTCGGGATTTTGACGGTAAGATCGCTCTAACTCGCTCAATTTGCGTCGTAGAGAGGCGATCTCGAGCTTATTGGATAGCTCCCGACTCACTGATCATTTGTCCTCCCATTGGTCGAAACTCAAAAGTTTGAATTTCGCGTTACAGTAACTCGAAAGTGCAAGCACAAAACGGCTCTAACTCGCTCGTCTTACGTCGTAGAGCCGCAATCGACACGTCAGGTGAAAGCTCTCGGCGTGCTCTTTCATGCGGCAGCAATAAATTTTTCAATAACGCAAGCACGCACTGCAGTATACGCCATTCTCGATATTTTAACACTAAGATCGCTCTTTGTTACATGCAGAAGTGCGAAACGGTTTGATTGCTCGTAGTGCGCTGTTTTGTGCTCTGTCAATTGTTTGCCAAAACTTTTACAAGTTTTTGTCACTTTTTTTAAAGCGTTGCTTGAAAGAGGGATGTTCTTGCTCTAATAACCAAATCGCGGGCGAAATCAATATTGCTATGCAATACCCTCTTGCGAAGCGGCGGCTCATGAAGCGGAGCATGCGGGCGATGAACTCTCCGCCGCTTGAAAAGCGAAGGAGTGCTATAGGAGCGGTAAAGCCCACAGTTAACACCAACAGGGCTAGTGCTCGCTACGAAGCACCTGGGGAGCCGAATTTTTTTTTTGAAAGATAGCTTATGACGACGCGCAGCGTGGTGGGGGGTGAAAAAATTTCGGTGGTGGAAGAATTTCGCGAAAATTCAAAAATTCAAATTTTTGCTAAGTAAAAAAAAACAAGACGCCATAACTTTTGCAAAAGTAGCCCGAATTTGGTGATTTTTGGATATGTTATAGGCCTTTGGGTCCTCTAGGCGACATCGCCGGAACGGGCCCTTTAGGTGGTCCGACGCGGGAGTACGGTAGAACACTCAAAATTTTAAATTTTTTCCGACCTTTAAAAAATCATAACTCGAGTTTGCGACGGTGGATCCTCGCAAACTCTTCTTTCTGACTTAGAGCCTTCTATGATCTTTCGACCAAGACCAAAACCGCCGAGATCGGTCTTGCCGTTCGGGAGATCCGCGGTGACAAAGGTCCCGGGTCTTGAGCGGAAAATTCGGATTTTCGACTTTGAATCGATTTTTGGGCCGGAAGGCGTGCTTTTAGCGGCAAATTGACCATTGCAACGTGTTCAGCGTCAAAAGTTGGTCTAGACGAACTGTCTTGACCATTTTGAGGTACCGCACCCCGGCCGCGCCGAATTTTTGAATCCCGGGGGTCAAATTTTCGAAATTGTGTTTTCACTTGTTTCGGGGGTTTCCGACGACGCTGAACACGAATCCGGTGTTTGCTTTGCGATTTTGGACGCCGTTACCCTGCGTTCGGCCCCGGCGGCCAAAAATTAGGTTCCGGGGTCGAATTTTCAAAATTGCGTTGACAGTTGTGTCTGGGCTTTCTGACGCCGCAGAACGCGAACCCGACGTTTGTTTAGCGAACTGCGGTGCATTTAGGCTGGTTTTGGCCGAAAATTCACACTCTGTAAAATTTCGCGAAATTCCGAGAATACCGTCCGCCATTGAGTTTGCTGCGCCTACAGTACACCGTCCATGTAAGAAAGGCGTCTACGCACGCGCAATCGAACCGAGTTATAGGAGCATCGTACTGTAGCTCTACGCCGTCCACCAACGCCGTCCACCCCAGCGAGGGAGCCCCCGCTGTGTAGCGTAGATAAGGCGCGCCTGTACAATTGGTGGGCCGCTGGCATTCTACATTGTGAGTGGCTATAGACAGTCAGGGGTCAGTACAACCTGCGCTCACTGCTCCGACGCTTCACTTGCGCCACATCGGCCTCTAAGTGTATGGCACCTGCTTAGGCCCTCCCCGGGCTATACACCCTAGTTCTACACTGAAAAGTTGGGAATAAACAAATTTAACGGGAATGCAACACTTGTTGGAGTTTCTGTGCCCCCGTCTGCTAAAACAATCACGCGGAGTGCCTATCTGACACTCAAGGAGTGTCACGTATCACTTGTTGTTATTCATCTTTATAAAACTTATTTTCTTTTTTAGTTCATTATTAGGCATGTTTTGCTTCATTGTAGAAACATACACTCGATTCAGGCGAACTCACTTGGACCGACACCAAAACCGGAAAAGAAACCTCATTTCTGGAAAAATTCGGCGCAAAAATCTCTCAGAAATTGGTGGAAATTCTGGTAAAAGAGGTGCTAAAGCCCGCCGTGCCTTTCGATTGCCAGAGTGAAAAGCAGAGAGAATTCAGTGCGATTTTGGAGGCGGCCAACATTTTTGAGGAGCGGCTACAGGTATGAAGAAGTGAATATATTTCTAATAAATTGTGTCAGTTTGTGGCTTTTTGGCCAAAATTTCTCCGAAAGCACCATAGTAATATAAAGTAGGTACCCAAAAAGTGACAGAAACGCCCCATTTTGCTCCGTTCTGTGATGAAGATTTTTTTAAAGTGGCTCAAGAACGTTGAACGATGCGTGCCCATCTATATATTTTCAGGAAATTGGCATCTTGCCAAAAGGCCAAAAACCCTTTGAAGGTCTGGCGGAGGATATCGACACGCTGTTTATGGACAAGAGATGTCAGAGGATTTTGGCCGAAGCGAGAGGGAAAATTTTGGCCCCTTTGCACCAACTCGTGCAGGTAGTATAGGAGTTATTTTTGGAAGATTTCAAGTTTTGCGTTTCGTTGTAGGGTGTACAAATGAAATTATGACCTGACACACTGCAAAGTTTCTAAAGGATGTGATACAGTGAGCAAATGGCAACGTTTTACGCCCTGTAGTAGTGTGAAATCCTCGCACACCCGATGTCCGACATAACGTTGAGTAAAATGATTCCATTTCTCTTTTGTTGTATCGAATGTTTGAAAATTATTGTACTTGAGTGGAGAACACCCTGTAGCATTTTGTGCCCCTATATGGGCGTGATGTGTGACATCAAACTTGCGAGTGACGGTCGCAAACTTAGGTTCATATTTCTATTCCCACTCTCTATTCTAATTTCATCCTATTACAGGTTGGTCAACCCAGCGGCGGGTCGTCGGACCAAGAAAAGTTGTTCGAGAGGGAATTCGCCGATTTACGCCAACAAAATCCGGAAAATACCGGTGAAAATATTGAAATCGGCAAGATGCAGCTGCCCCGCCCCTTTCACATGCCGCGCTGCAAAGTCAGGTTGGTTGGATTTGTGTCATTCTTGCAAAGCGGTGGTTTAGAAATTGGTTTGGTAGCGCAACTTCTGCTAATTCGAGCATTGAAAGTGTGAAATTTCCAAATTGTGGCGAATTTTCTTACCAAGTAGCGCATTTTGAAATACCTATCTCCCCCTCCTTCCCTCTCCCTCCCTCCCTCCCTTCCCACCTCCCCCCTCCCCTCCCCCCCCCCCCCCCCCTCCCCTCCCTCCCGCCCCCTCCCCTTCCCCCTCCCTCCCTCGCCCTCTCCCTCCCTTTCTCCCCGCCCCCCCCCCCCCATCCCTTCCTACCTCCCAATCTTCCTCCGCCCAGTTTTACTTAGAATTTGCGTCAAATTTTCAGTCAATCCACGGTCGATTTTGTGGCTATAATGGAGAATTGTCTGCGTGAGGCGACCGACGACCAAACGGCCGCTCAAAACGCCGCGCGACTTTTTGAGACCGCTAGATGTCTGTGCGAATTGTTTTTGGATTTGCTATTTTCCGAACACGAGTATCAACTGAAGACGGTGCCTCAGATCGCGGGTTGGAATTTTGTGGGATTGATTTTGAGGTTTATGGTTGATCATTTGCGCGCAAATTTTTAGCCGTTTTCTACAACAACTGCTACTTTCTTGCCAATCGACTCATGACCCTGGGATACGAGGTGTGTAATTTTTGGCAATTTGTGTAATTTTGCAGAATTTGTGGAATTTTGAATTTTTGCGATTTTGTACGTGATAGAATCCTACACATAGCAAACAGAACAAAGTATTGAGAGGAGCGCAACAGTGGTCTGTCATACTTTTTGCAAGTGTTACATAATTTTTACACGAAACTTTCAGGTCTCCCCAAAGCTGACCAAGAAGCTTCAAGTGCCGCTCAATAGTTGGACTTTTACATTTTTGGACTTTATCCCAAAATTGCGCGAATTGGCCAGTGGGTGTTTGGAATCACACTTGAAGCAGAGAAAGAGAGAGATAGGAGTGGAAATACGAGGGCAGAACGGTAGAGATTTTGTGGAACTTTTTTGGTTTCAGTGTTGATTTTTGCACGAAAACTTCAGCATTTGTGGGTCTGGAGCAAAAATCAAAATTCGACTCTACCCAAAAATTGTTGCGCGGCTGCGCCATGCAATTGCAGCAGCTGCACAAAGTCTGGAAGGAGGTAGCTTTTTGGGTTACTGTAATTCGCGCAAAAATTGAGAAATTTAGTTAATTTCTAGGTGCTAACGGAGTGGGTGCTCTTCAAAGCTGTTGGTTCACTAACCAGTTTCTATTTGGAGTCTTTGGCAAAAGAAGTGCTTTCGATGGAGGATATCGCGGCCAAAGATGCGGACGCTCTCTGCCTACTGTACGAGGAGAATTTGACCGTGGTGGAGAGACTGTTCTTGGTAGGTGTTAGCCTGCGCTTCGCTTGAATGCCACCCCTTGCTCCGGCTACATACCCCCCCCCCACCCACCCGTCTTCCTCCACCCCCCCCTCCTTCACTCACTCCCTCCCTCCCTCCCTCCCTCCCTCCCTCCCTCCCTCCCTCCCACCCTCCCTCCCTCCCTCCCTCCCTCCCTCCCTCCCTCCATCCCTCCCTCCCTCCCTCCCTCCCTCCCTCCCTCCCTCCCTCCCTCCCTCCTTCCCCCCAACCTTCCTCAATCTTGCAGTCTCCCAATACCACCCGCTCCCTGATCGGCCAGTACTGCCCCGAGTCATACGAACGTATGAAGCTATTGATTTTCTGTCTCTCCAACAATATGAGATCGATATTGGATCAGTGGTGCGATGGGAAGGGACCTCTAGCGGCCCATATGCGCCCAGAGGAAGTGAGAGGATTGATCAGGGCACTGTTTCAGAACACGGAGAAGAGAGCCTCGGTTTTGGGCAAAATAAAGTGATTTCACTATATTTTCTGTGTGTTTTGGAGCTTAGCGTGTTTGGAAGGTGAAAGCGTGTGCGAATAGAAGCTTGTTTGCGTCGAAACATTGGTTTTTTTACTGTGCCTAGCGGGAATTTCGAACCGTCTTGTTTCTTCCAAATAATTTTGTGCGTTGTGTGTCAATTTTGCGCCAATTCATTTCGAAATGGATACGGTAGTAGTGGGCAGCTGCGCTCAAATGTGCCCGCAGGCGGAAATTCTGGACCGGAAGACTAAGAAAATCGTCCACTTTATGGAAAATGTTGACAGAGTGAAAGAAGTGGCGCGACACTATGAAATGTACGGTATTTTGGCGTTTTTTTGTGGAAAATCTGCAATTTCTAGCGTTGTGAACATTCAAATTCAGCGACAAAACTGGAGGCGTTATGGCGAAAGAGTACAGTCGGCCGGCAGCTGGCAAAAATTCCCTGGTCCCAACGCGACTGAGGCCATACCAAGTTTTGATGGATACTGTAGACCACTCTCTTTATGGGGTTTGTTTTGTTCACAGTATGATAGTTGCCTTGCCTGAGAATTTTGCAGTTGTTATTTGACGAGATATACCGATTTAAACTACTTTATAGTTGCCGTATAACCTTTAATAAGCGACCCTCTCCACCCCCTCTAATAAGCGGCCCCCCTAGAGGTGTCATTGAATTAATGAGCTACCGGAAGGCTAATATGAGGCCTACTGGATTTAAATTTTGTTTTGCACAATTTTTAGCCTCTCTAATCACTTCATTCGAGCTTCGAACGAAAATGAGTGGTGGGAGTGCTACGACTTTGTGGGGGATAGACTGCGCGCCTGCAGGTGTGTATGTTGAAACAATTTGTTTCAGATTTGTTAACAAATTGTATTTTGTAATACTGTATTCAAGGCAGGACATGACGGTGCAGCGAATGTCACCCGCGCAAACTTGGTCTATTGTGGAACGAATGCTGCCGTTCTACTTTGAGTCGGCTTACAGGCATGAAATTACGATATTGTTGCTACCGTAATTTCTATTTTGTTTTAAAATTTGTTGTGTTCAGATACGAAACCAGCACTCCACTCTGTCGCTACTACAGTCGTAAATTACACCTCACACAAACGGAGGAATGTTTGACGATATTGAAAGCTGTAGACAATTGCGCGGATTCCGAAAATTGCGCGCAAACGCGCCAAAATACTGCTAGATTCAAATTGCTGTATCTGATATATTACGCCGACTCGCCTAGAATTTGGCTGGACTATTTGGCATGCAGAAAAGACTGCGCTGATATGAAAGAGGTACATTGAATTTCGAAAATTACAAAAAATTTTGTTAAAATTAAATTGCGACCACAATTTCAGGACTGGCTCCTGTGCTGAAAACTCATTTTCGCTGTGAAAACTTCGAATTTTGCCGTTTATTTTCGCTGCGTTTCACAGTTTTCCTGCGTAATGCTCAAGAGATGCGCCTGGATTCACTTAGCGGAAATTAGGCGGTCCGGACTGAGAATTGTGTCATCGGCGTACAAATCGCCAAATATGAACCTGAATTTGGCAACTCTGATGGATTGGTTCCAATTTTGTTCACTGGACGACGTCAGAAGTTGTCTGACATCAATGAATTACGACGTGAAAGGAAAAGAATCCGTGAATTTCGCGAAAGGCAGTCCAAATTCTACGGAAGATAGCAAGGGAAATTGTACAGACGATGATGAACAGAAGAGAGTTTGCTGGCTGCGCGCGTCGAGTCTTGTTTTCGATTAGTCGACGGTGGCGTTCGTTAATTGTTTGTGTCATTGCGATTGGTTTACAGACTGTGATGGTACGTTTGTACGACAAAACGCTGCGTTCTGTAGGCGCGAAAAAGTGTCTCGATAAACGGGCACAACGAAACAAACCAAATTGGCCGAACTTGCGAGACGCGCTTATTGCGAGGTCGCGGTCACACCCGAGTCATCGAAACGTCACTACGTAGAATAGGCAATTTCACGCTGTAATTGCCTTTCGCTCGACACCTCTACATAACCTTGATTTGAGCTCTGCGGCTGAAGAGCCTTCGCTGCACTGCAGTTCTCCGAATTTTGAATACTGCATTTCGATTGCAGTAACCGATGACAATTTGCCGGTCGGGATCACGAAATGCGAAGACGACCAATCAGCGAGAAGTCGACTTTGCAATTGTCATCGGTTACCGTAGTCAAAAGCGGCACTCAAAATTTGAACTGCAGCAGTTGAGGAAGAACCCCCACTGCAATGAAGTTGATCAATAGCAATAGCAAATTCTTAGAATTGTCGTCATTAAAGCAGACCGGCGCAAAGTACACTCATGCGAATCCTTGAACTATGAAGAGCCGAAAATGTCAGAGCATGCAAATGCCGCTCTCAACGCGTGGGTAAGGAACAGCACGCATTAGTCACTAGCAATACGTAACTGAACCAAGAACACGTTAGTACATAAGACGTATTGCTTAATAATGTAGATATAACACCTAGCTAGCATAGTAATGTAGACTAGAGCCTTTAGCCCGTAGGAGAATCTCATGGTCAATTGTGTTGGGTTCAGCCCACAACTTAGTTTAGCCCGTAGGACATTACAGGAGATCTCAAATCAGTTGACCCTGCGCCCCTGCCTGTACCTACATTTAGGATCACACCAGCTCCCATGCCTGTAAAAACACAATAGACACTTGGGGTTGGCCTGTAGACTAGAAGATTGGGTTTAGCCCATAGAACATTTCAGATAGATCTCAAGCCATTTGACACTGTGCCCCTGCCAGTGCCTACATTTAGGCTCTTACCAGCTCCCGTGCCTGTAAATAAACAAGAGACATTTGGGTTTAGCCTGCAGACTATTGTGTTTAGCCCATAGAACATTCTTCTCAGAAAAGATCTCAAGCCATTTGAACAATGTGCCCCTGCCAGTGCCTACATTTAGGCTTACACCAGCTCCCGTGCCTGCAAATACAGCATAGACACTTGGCTTTAGCCTGTAGACATTTGTATTTAGCCCATAGAGCTATTTTAGATAGATGTGCAAAGACATTTGACATTCTTGATTGACAAGCAGTTTAATGCCGTGCCCCTGCCAGTGCACGCAGTGCCTGCGAATACACTTTGGAGTCTCAGCAACGACAACTCTGTCATGAACTGTGACACTGAAAGGGGGCTTTTGGCACGAAATCAAACGTCAATCACTGCGTGAAGGTGCCTTCTGTGCTCAGAATGTACTGGCGCAGACGATATTTGTGAAATATTTTGGAATTTAGAGATCGACTTAAGTCAACAAACCTTCATGCACAACTACAGACCAGGACAGTCAGTTTAAGCCATAGATCATCGCGATCCGTCAACTGTAGCTAGAGTTATGGCGTCCACAGAGCCACAAACACACGGACAGACTCTTGCCGCTTAGTAATAAGGACTAGAGCCTTTAGCCCGTAGGAGAATCTCTATGGTCAATGGCGTATGGGCAATCTGCAGAGCATGAAAGGGAGATAACGCCATCATTGAATTCAGTGCACTGCAGGACAGTACAGTTAGATCTCAAGTCGTTAGATCCTGTGCCATTGTCAGTGCCAGTTTTAGCAGGGCTCCAGCTCCTGTGCCTGTAAATACACAATAGATGCTTGGGTTTAGCCCATAGGACATTTCAGAGCAGACCTTTGAGCCATTTGACCCTGTGCCCCTGCCAGTGCCTATGTATAGGATCGTGCCAGCTCATTGTGCTGTATATACACAGTAGACTGTTGGGTTTAGCCCATAGACATTTGGGTTTAGCCAATAGGGCATTTCAGACAGATCTCAAGCCATTTGACATGGTGCCCCTGCCAGTGCCTACATTTACGCTTGCACCAGCTCCCGTGCCCTTAAATACACAATAGATACTTGGGTTTAGCCCATAGACATTTGGGGTTAGCCCGTAGGAGATTTCAGCATAGATCTAAAGACATTTGACATAGATCCAAAGCAGCTTGATGCTGTGACCCTGCCAGTGCATGCACTGCCTGATAATTTTTTTTGGAGTCTCACAACGATAACTCTGTCATGAGTGGTGACACTGTATAGCGCTTTTGGCGCGAAATCAAATGTCAATCACAGCCTGTGGTGCCTTCTGTGCTTAGAATGTACTGGTGCAGCCCACAGTTCCCAAATATTGTTGAAATCAGCCATTCGCGCAAAGTTCCAAAATAGGAGGTGCAAAAACTACAGTGTATGGCGGTCAAGTTGAAGCTATAGATCATGCCGATCTCTCAACGATC
>JASAMZ010007096.1:0-11508 GCA_030248115.1 Linhomoeus sp. GSCO2_2 | reverse complement strand
TATGTTGTGGTCTACTTCGTTCAGTTACGTATTGCTGATCTTGCAACAGGACAAATCTTGCAACAGGACAGGTTTTGCAACAGGACAAATCTTGCAGCAGGACAAATCTTGCAACAGGACACATCTTGCAACAGGACACATCTTGCAACAGGACAGATTTTGCAACAGGACAAATCTTGCAACAGGACAGATTTTGCAACAGGACAGACCTTGCAACAGGACAGATTTTGCCAAGAACGGACAAATCTTTTAACAGGACAGATCTTGCAACAGTACAGACCTTGCAACAGCACAGATTTTGCATCTGTACTTATCTTTCAACAGGACAGTTCTTGCAACAGGACAGATCTTGCAACAGGACAAATCTTGCAACAGGACAAATCTTGCAACAGGACAGATTTTGCAACAGGACAAATCTTGCAACACGACAGATCTTGCAACAGGACAGACCTTGCAACAGGACAGCACCGTTGGGTCGCAACAGGACAGACCTTCTGCAGACGGACAGATTTTGCAACACGACAAATCTTGCAACAGGACAGAGAAATATCCACGAGCGGGTGTCAACAGGACAGATTCCTTGTAACAGGGAACAGGACAGACCTTGCAACAGGACAGCACCGTTGGGTCGCAACAGGACCGACCTTCTGCAACAGGACAGATTTTTCAACACGACAAATCTTGCAACAGGACAGATCTTACCACAGGACAGATCTTGCAACAGGACAGATTTTGTAACAGGCAACAGGACAGACCTTGCAACACGACAGATCTTGCAACAGGAGAGACCTTGCAACAGGACAAACCTTGCAACACGACAGGCCTCGCAACAGGATAGATCTTGCAGCAGGAGAGACCTTGCAACAGGACAGACCTTGCAACAGGACAGGCCTTGCAACAGGTCAGACCTTGACAATGAACAGGACGGACGTTGCGGCGCGCGCACGAGGCAACCACCGCCGTTGGCTCACAACAGGACAGACCTTCAACAGGACAGATTATGCAACAGGACATTACGGCCATTGACGACTACATTCCGTGCTACTCAGATCACACACATTCTTCTGCAACAGGAAGGAACGGCTAGTATTATTCTATGCTTCTTTGAAAGATCCTGTGCCCTCTAATAATAGTACAAAGCAACTATTGTGATAGTCTGCACTAGCAATTCGGGCAATGAGCTCTCGCACTCTCTGCAGAAAGAACGCAACTCTATGCAGTGTCAGTCAGAATACAAACTCAACTTTTGATACCAAAGCTTGTTCCGATTAAAAGTCCCCCAAAAACAAGTCCCAGGGACTTCTATATTAGTATTTCCTGCCAATTAGAAGTCCCCGGGACCTCTATTTGGAGCGAATATTATGTTGCGTGATGATATGAATCATCCATAATCAACCTGAATGCACTATCACAATCGACAATTATTGCGCTTCCATTGGTTCAAAGTTCCTTGATGCTCTCCGAAAGCGGCTGGTTGAGTGGATATTAAGTGCGAACATGGCTGTGAATCACAGGAGAGAAGTCGCAGACACCGCTTGGAGTCATAGGATGAGCTCGGCAGGTTCATTGTTAGGCAAACTCTCAATAGCAACTGTACCTACTACTGCGAATTCTATCTTTCCAAATATAAGTCCCGGGACTTCTATTTGGGGCAAAAGTGGAGTCGAACAAGTGACAAAACCCAATACAAGTCTCGGGACTTCTATTCGGAAAAACCCGGTACGTACCACCTTATAATATGATGAAAACTCTCTAGAACATAGAATCCATTAAACAAAATTGCTAGATTTATCCACTAACTAAAGATTTCTAGCTACCGGGTTTTTCCGAAAAAGCGCCCCGGGGCGCTAATTAAGTTTTGGCACTTTCGGCGAGAGCAGACTCAAACCAAATAAGCGCCCCGGGGCGGTTATTTGGAAAGTCTAATCTGGTGTCTTTTCGGCACTTGGAGCTTATCCTCAACAGAAAGGCATAATCGGTGAGTATTGTCATACAAAATAATATTCTTACTGATATTCAATGCATACTCATTTGAATTCTCATTGCAACACGGAGAATTCAGGCTCAAATCGGCCCCTCAGGCCCTCATTTTCCAGGTGAACAGTTAACGCAAGGAAGCGAAATGCACATTTTGTTCAAAGAATCTTTCCTCCAAATAAGCGCCCCGGGGCGCTTATTTGGAAAGGCATGCCAAATAAGCGCCCCGGGGGCGCTTGTTTGGGGGGGCGCTTTTTCGGAAAAACCCGGTACATAGGAATCTTCAGTCCGTTTGAAACTTGTCCAGAGTGTGTGCGCTGGACGACGGAGCGGTCTAACTGGCACACGTACAAGCGAGGGGCGGGAGCTACAAAGCTGGACGCTGAAGGCACAGCGGTGCTGTGTAAAGACGGCGGTACGACGGTGCTGCACAACTTCCACTCAAGTGAGTGGCAGCTATACACATTACGTAACTCCAGGATAAAACAAATGGAATTGATTGCAGGCCTCTGCGGAGTCCACTGCATGGCCGATCCGAGCTGCTTTGGATTCGCCCTGGATTTGGTCGGTGGCCAATGCGTTTTCTACTTTAAAGAAGACGTCGCGACCAGAGCGGCCGCTTACGATCAAGACTACGCTGCACTCTTTATATTGCAAAAGGACGGTATGTGGGCCCCCACTGTAAGTGTCCAGCAAAGGAATGGTAGATGATCTGACCTTCCTCACAGCTGTGTTAGAATCGCTCGCGAGAACCTACGCACACGTACCAAGCTGAGAACTCAGCTTTTCGCTCGCCGTTCAGTTTCGGCTTTCTGCGCCGAGATTCCGACGGCGGCCAACGGCACTCTGGCGGCGCCAACTCTGGCGCCATCCGGAGCCATCAAACCTGCCAATCAGGCGATCGCCCAGTGCGCCGCCGGAGAGCAGCTGATCGTGGATGTTGGAGGAATTCAAATTCCCACCTACAGCCACTCGGTCAATCTGGCCTGCAACAGCGACGGGACCTACACGATGACACTGACGCATGAAGGGGACTCGACTCTCGCCGCCGGCGCCGTATTCAAGTGTGAGAGTGAGTTAGAGGAGTGGACCTTTATCGCTTGATTATGGACGACCAGTCGGACAAATGAGCCAACAGATAGTGAGCCATGGCCGCCAACGACATATGCCATACCGGGTCTTTCGAAACTCCAGACCCCCCTCCACAGCACGCTGTGTAAAAGGTAGCGAAGTCATACTTGCACACATGGTAGCCTAATGTCTTCACAACTTGGATGCAAAAATTCAGCACTCTATCTCAATGCACGCGCAAATGCGAGCGCGAAACGCAAAATCGGTCAAAATTGACGACCAAGCCACATTTGGGCGGCTGCGGCTCGCGCGTGGGACGCTCGATGGAGGTTGGCGAAATAGCATTCGAAAGAGAAAACAGTAAGCTTGCACCAGCCTTGCGTAGTGAACAATCAAAGTTGGGCTGCCAATCATGCTTCTGCTGGTGGGGCCCTCTTCTCCATGGCGATGGCCTCCAGGAGAAGGAGGAGCAAACGCGACCGATTTTGCGTTTCGCGCTCGCATTTGCGCGTGGGTTGAGATAGAGTGCTGAATTTTTGCATCCGAGTTGTGAAGACATTAGGCTACCATGTGTGCAAGTATGACTTCGCTACCTTTTACACAGCGTGCTGTGGAGGGAGGGTCTGGAGTTTCGAAAGACCCGGTACACGCGCCAAGTGATCGCTTTCACGTGATGTGCACTGCAGCGTGGCCCTGGGCCAAACTGGAGGGCGCCTGCATCTTCGGGTTGGGCCTGCCCAGCATGAGTCCAGTCAGCGGGGTGACCACTCTGGCCGACTGCTTGCCGGCTTGCGCCGCCGACAGCGCCTGCGCGGCCGTTACCTTTGATGTCTACCTGAACTGTTACGGCCACAGTGTCAGCTTCGAGAACGCCGGCACCGCCCAAAGGGACCCGTGCCACAGCCAGGCCGACTTCTACCAAAAGAGTGGGTGGGAGGCCCGACTGTCTAGGGCTCTCTAGCTATTGAGTTGGACTAATTCCCTTCTTCTTCACTTCTTCGTCAGTTCTTGGGCATTTATACGTACTGTTGTCCCGAACGGACGCTAATGTCTGTTTGTGTGCGTGCGTGCGTGCGTGCGTGCGTGCGTGCGTGCGTGCGTGCGTGCGTGCGCGCGCGCGTGCGTGCGTGCGTGCGTGCGTGCGTGCGTGCGTGCGTACGTGCGTACAATACACAATACAGTATACCTCACAATATAGAGATGGAGTGGAGCGAGCCTCGTGACATGTGGCTGGGCAAGTCTGACTTTAGTGAGGATCTACCATACCAGAAGAAGTGGCTGGACGCTCCCGTCTCTATGGAGGACTGCCTGGCCTCTTGCGAGAGCGAGACGAGGTCAGTCAGCAAACGCGTCGTTGGGTTACTAAAATCCGCGCGCGTCGGTAAAGTCAGGGGAAATGTGCAATTAATCCCCCCGGCACCAGACTTCGCGCTTGAATTTCTCAGCTTCCTCTGCTACACGGTCGTCTACGTCGACTGGAACGAGCACTGCGTGTTGGGCGACAGACCACTGGCTTCTGTACCACCGGACAAGAAGCACGTGACGGACAGAACGATGCTTGTCGAGCGAGTAGTTGAGGCTGCGCCGACTGGTCAGTTGCCTCAAGAGTTGGCGAACGAAATGAAGCCACTAACCGAATGGAAGTTTGCTCTTACAGTATCTGTCAGTTGCACGAAAGAGCAGCCGTCGCGCTTTCTTGTATCGCATTTTCACCCCAACTTGACTTCAGCCAACTGGTCCACTCCCACGACGGGCTGCATCCATCCGGCCGACTCGACGCAGATCACAGCCTCTGTGGAAGAGTGCCAGGCGGCTTGCGAAGGCTCGCCCACCTGCCAGTCCTTCGCCTGGACCCTTCCCTACGGTGGGGACTCCACCAGCAACGACGCCCTCGTCTGCCGACGCAGCAGTCTGACGAAGATCGATGCCGAGGCGATTCTGGCGTGGAAGTCCCCTTGCGACAGCGGCGGCTGGCGCACTATTCTCGTAGAGAAGAAACCCTGAAAGCCAAGGCGGGCGCATACATACTGTACCTTTGTTTCGAAAGTCCAGCCCCCCCCACCCATCTACAGCAAGCTGTAGGAAAGCTAGAAGGGTGAAACTTGGAGATATGTTAACCCGATGTGTTCCCACATCTGACGCCAAAATTTTAGCACCATAGACCCATTTGTGCGAGAATATGAGCTCGAAACGCAAAATTGGTCAATTTCAGAAGATTTGCTGGCTTGTAGCAGCTCCAACTTGTGGCAGCTATTTTGATGCGACTTGCACCACGGTGAAGAGGAGAAATGATGCTTTCGAATGCTGTTTGAACGAACATCGTACATAGCTTGTTACACGTTCGAGAACGAACGATTCAAATCTGATTCGCCGGTCACATCTCTGGGAGCTGCCAGCTACTCTTGCTGCTGGGGGACCTCCTCCACGACGGCCTGCGTGCGTGACTAATGTTGCGCTTCGAGCTCCTATTCTCGCACGAATGGGTCTAGGGTGCTGAAATTTGGCGTCAGATATCTCAACACATTGGGCTAACATATCTCCAAGTCTCACACTTCTAGCTTTCCTACAGCTTGCGGGGGAGGGGTAGGGGATGTGCTGGACTTTCGAAACACCGGGTATGCACGCACAGTACGTATGTACGCACGACTTGTTCTCGGCAGCGGCAGCCCTCGGGATTTCCAAACTCTTTCGTCTTTTTTCGCCCGGCCTCAGCCGGGCGACACCCTAGGAGAGCTCGGCGTGCGTGCGTGCGTACGTGCGTACGTGCGTACGTGCGTACGTAACGCTCTCGGATCTCGGCGTTGGAAAGACATAGAGAAACGATCTTGGGCTCTACGAATAGGTCTCGACTCACTGATCATTCCGCTAAGAGAAGTCGAGATTCAAAAGTTTGAATTGCGCGAGCTACAGTGCCCCGAAGGTCAAAACGGAAAACGGCTCTAGCTCGCTCGTGTTACGTCGTAGAGCGGCAATCGACACGTCAGGTGAAAGCTCTCGACGCGTTCTTTCATGTGACTGCGAAAGTTCTTTCAATTACGCAAACACGCACCGCCGAAAACGCCATTCTCGACATTTTGACGCTAAAATCGTTCTAACTCGCTCAACTTGCGTCGTAGAGAGACAATCTCAAGGTCAGTGGATAGCTCTCGACTCGCTGATCATTTGTTCTCCCATTGGTCGAAACTCAAAAATTTGAATTTCGCAAGTTACAGTAACCCGAAGGTTTAAAACGCAAAACGGCTCTAACTCGTCTGTCTTGCGTCGTAGAGAGGTGATCTTGAGCACCTTGGATAGCTCTGGACTCATTGATCATTTGATCTCCCATTGGTCGAAACTCAAAGTTTGAATTTCGCGAGTTACAGTAACCCAAATGCCCGAAAACGCAAAACGGCTCTAACTCGCTCGTCTTACGTCGTAGAGCGGCGATCGTCACGTCAGGTGAAAGCTCTCGGCGTGTTCTTTCATGCGGCAGCAACAATTTTTAACATTACGCAAACACGCACCACGGGAAACGCCATTCTCGAGATTCGAACACTAAAATCGCTCTAACTCGCTTGATTTGCGTCGTAGAGAGACGATCTCGAGCTCAGTGGATAGCTCACGACTCACGGATCATTTGCAAAACTTGCTCTGTCATATCTTTGTCAAAACTTTGACAAGTTGTTGTCACTTTTTTAAAAGCGTTGCTCAAGAGAGGGATTTTCTTGCTCTAAAAACCAAATCCCGGGCGATATCAATATTGCTAAGCAATACCCTCTTGCGAAGGGGGAGCTCGTGAAGCGGAGCAATACGGGCGATGGGCTCTCGCACTCTCTGCAGAAAGAACGCAACTCTATGCAATGTCAGTCAGAATACAAACTCGACTTTTTAATACCGGAGCTTGTTCTTTACCTGTTGGTGGTCCCGTCCGTTATCTGTTCATGGTTGCACCATTATTCACTGCGAATTTGCCTTGGTATGTCGTCAGTCGTCACCCAGGAACGGCATTGTCTTTATACATATGAGAATTGTTTCGACGGTGCAAGGACAAGACAAAGGCAGGACAATCAAAATGGTCAGCTAGGACAAATCAGCACGTTGTCCTTAGGTTGTCCCTAGATTGTATTTTGCTTTGTGCCGAACAAAGCCAGAATGCCACGATCTGTTGCTGAGGCTGTTGCGATGCTGAGGCAATTGATGGATCTGATGTGGAACATCCATAAACTTATGTGGTAGGCAGCTTGTTTTGCGACGATGTATATTGGCTCCAAGTCATGGAAAACGTGTATTCCGCGTAGAACTCAACTCTGTCAAGGTCAATTCAGTGGCAAACTAATGACAATTTGAGGACAAAGCAAGACAAGACAAAGACAGACAATAGTGAAAATCAACCTATAATGTCACAGGTCCCTAGCGTTGCGCCGTACGTTTCTTTAATGACAGTTGCGATTGACGATTCTGTCGAGCTCAATCAGTGGCTTTGCATTGGTAGCTACTCAATATCTTTAAAAGTGCCTGTTCTCCGCAGTTTGGATGGTTAATCCTTCATACACCCTTTCCACCACGCACCGTACCAATCAGTGAGGACGGCTGTTTGTCAGTCGCCTGTCGAACGAACAGTTTCCCTAAGGGTTTCCCGTGGTCATAACTCCTCGCTATGGTGACGATTATCGAACTCTAGGCGCAGGAAACCCGCTGTCCGCTATCAGTCGATTGGGTATTGCATACGCCAGCTCCTGCACGAGTTAGGCAGCGTTATCGGCACGGCATGGCCGTCTTGGGTCTCGTCTCGACTGCAGTTGCTCTATTTGCAGTGTTATCTACGGTTGAGGCGTCGGTCTGTCCGGCAGGTTACATGGGACCCAGCTGCGATGAGAGTCGGTTGTCTCCGACGTTTGACGCACTCGTTTCTGTCATTTTGTTCTGTCAATTGAATAAAACATTTTAGTCAACAACTAAAAATTATTCAGTAAATGTCCAGGGTGTGTACGCCGGACGGCGGAACGGTCCAAAGGGTACACCTTCAAAGGAGAGGCAGGAGCCACCAAACTGGACACTGAGGGCGCTACGATGCTATGCCAAGGCGGTGGTACAGCGGTGCCTCACAAAGCCAACCCTAGTGAGTGAAAGCAACACAACATTGGAACGTAAACTTGGCCATTCTCAAGCTTGCACATCTCCTCATACACATCAATCGAAATTGGAGACGACGTACCACACGGTGTTCTTGACAAACTAGAACAACTTTAATTTATAGAAAGTCGACTTTTGCATTCTGACTGACACTGTAATGAGCTTGATATCTTTCTCCGGATAGCTTGAGGAATCGCCATTCGCATTGATCCAGTTCACAAAGTCAAGCTTTCTTAACAAGAACGTACTGTAGAATGCCGTGCTGCCCAATTATAGGCCTGGCATTGAGTCAAGCTTTCGAATGGCGGCAGTGACTTGGTTTGCCAAGTTCTTCGCGCCATTGTTAGGATACCGTAATCAATTCTGATTAGGCGTCTGCGCCATCCACTGCATGGCCGAACCAAACTGCTTTGGGTTCGCGCTGGATTCGGTCAGTGGCCAGTGCGTTTTCTACTGGGAAGGGGACGTCGCCACCAGATCGGCTGTGGAAGACCCCGATTACGCTGGACTCTTCATACCCCTTACATTGACAGTTCCAAACACCTGATCATCTTTTCAGTAAACCTGATCAGCTTTTGAAAAATTTTCAAAAGCTGAGCAGGTCGTTGACGGAAAGCCAAAAGGTGACCACGTCGTTCAACGACATGATCAGCCGATGAGTCCACGTCGAAAGGGTGATCACGCTTTAGCACTGGACGAGGCGGAACAACGAATGGGTGATCATACTATGGAAACCAACCGCTGAGGAAGGGGAAGCGATCGCAGGAGCAATGAAGTGATCAGCTTTTGTCAGTTTGGATGGTTGGGCAATGGGCAGATCGGATACGGCTTGATAGCAACCACGGCAGTTGTCTTGCAATCCTTGGTTTGCAGAGATTGGGCAGAGAAGACCATAGCCTTGATGGTGTCTTTGATCGTAGCGGTTGTGAGACTGAAGGAGTATAAGTAGTTAAATAAAATAAGAACAATGAGGTAGTTTATTTACCCCACGGGGTCCAGCATTTCATGTATTTCAACTCATGTATTTCAACTCCGAGCGACCAATCTCCGCCACATGAAGTCCAAGAACTGGTCTCTCGGTGCTGGCTTCTGCTTTCTCTTGGAAGCCGCTTTGGTTAATGCCACCATTCTATATCAGCATTACCCCCCAAATTGGCGGAATGCGGATAGCAAGCCACAACTTGTGAAAGAGCTGATTTCCTTCATTCTCTCCCTTGAGGACCCAAACTATCAAGAGAGACCTCCCACTCAGTCAACCTCCACTCAACAACAGCAGCCTAACCACAACAAAGAGACCATTCTGAAATTGTGAAAAAGTGGGATTTGGGCCATTTCCCACATCATTGTGATTACGAAAAACGCAAGCGCTGTGTGATGCATCTGGAAATAAGTAGACGCAAACAGTCAAAGATGACATCATATTGCAGTGTTTGTGGAGTGTTCCTGCACGCCACTCCACAGAGCAACAGCTCTTCTACCTGTTTTGAATCGTTTCACACTGCTGACAGTGTCGCTCATAATCTGACTTAGTCGATGCATGATCTAGCTCTGTTCCGCTCTGGCTCTGTTCATGATCTGGCTCTGTTCGTTCTTTCTGTGATAGTTTGTCTGCGTTGGTATTGATGGCGTCTTCTTCTCAATAGGTGATCACACACAACGACAGGTCACGCCAGAACATTTTTTGAACAACACTCCAAACGCTGATCACCCTTTTGCTTTTACAATCCTCCAGATGCAGATACCTGGTCACCTTTTGATCCCATTGGTGTAAGGTGATCAGGCCGTTCAACAACGTGATCACCTTTCCGTCAACTTTCAGAAACCTGATCAGCCGATGGCTGACCACCCTAAAGGTGATCACTTTTTTGGCCTGTGGGTCTGTCAGACCCACCTGTGCAGGGAAGGGATACTGCGAAAGGAAGGTACAGTAAGTGCAGCGCAGGTGTAAAACCTACTACTGTACTCAATGTGCTATACCCCAGCTTCTAGGTACATACATCATTTATGTGCCCTTCAGTTTCGGTTTTCTGCGGCGAAATCTCGACGGGGGCCAACGGCGCTGTTGCAGCGCCAACTCTGAACCCATCTGGAGCTTTGAGCCCCATCAGTCTGGTGGTCGCAAGGTGTGACCCCAAAGAGCAACTGATCGTGGACGTAGGAGGAATTCTGACGCCCACCTACAGCCACTCCGTCAATTTGACGTGCAACAGCGATAGAACCTACACGATGACACTGACGCACGAAGGGGACTCGGCTCTCGCCGACGGCGCCGTTCTCAAGTGCCAGGGTGAGCGTCCATTTTGGGAGGAAGCGTTGCAATGTCGATCAGAGTACAAACCCAAACTTAAGCGTGGCAGTGGACCAAACTGGAGGGCGCTTGCATCTATGGCATGTCCCTACCAGGCATGTCGCCAGTCAGCGGAGTGACAACTCTGCCCGACTGCTTGGCCGCCTGCGCCGCCGACATCAGCTGCGCGGGCGTCGCGCTCGCTTGGCAGACGGACTGTTGGGGCCACAGCGTCAGATACGAGAACGCCGGCGCCAACCAAAGGGACCCCTGTCACGGCGGCGCCGACCACTACCAACCGGGTGAGTTGAACATGGATCTTGTCGAGCTCAGGATTACCAATAGAAACTCAGACTCGTTGTTTGGTTTTGCTTCAGCATGCCACCTTCTGAGTTTCACAGCTTCAGTAACTGAAGCTGAGTTTCAATTATTGAAGATCGAAATGTAACAAACTTATCTGCCAAAGTGTTAATATTTCCTGAGTTAAGAGGTGCCCATGTGACAATGTACATACAACCAATACACTACAGCAGATCTCCATTCAGTGGCGGAGTGGAGCGAGCCTCGCGGCATGTGGCTAGGCGAACCCGACTTCAGCACGGATATACCTTACCAGAGGAAGTGGCTGACCGCTCCCGTGTCCATGACAGACTGTCTGGTCTCTTGCGAGACCGAGACGAGGTTATTAGCTCCCTTCAACGCAAGCAATGAACGCGCGCGAGGTTCTGCAAAACTGTTTGTGCTCTCAGCTTCCTCTGCTACACCGTCGTCTACGTCGACTGGGCTGAGCACTGCGTACTGGGCGACAAGCCCCTGGCCTCTGTACCTGTGGACAAGAAGCACGCGACGAACAGAACGATCCTGCTCGAGCGAGCACCCTTTCACAGGTCAGTTGCCTCGCGCCTCGTAGCTACGACTCAGTGGAAGATTAATTGCGCAATCTGTATCACGGAGTTGCAGTTGTACACTTGGTGACGTCCTCACCTCAACCTGACTTCAGCCAACTGGTCCACTCCCTCAACGGGCTGCATTGATCCGAGAAGGTTCGCCGCAGGCACACT
>JASAMZ010007095.1:0-16124 GCA_030248115.1 Linhomoeus sp. GSCO2_2 | reverse complement strand
GTAACGTACTTGGTTCAGTTCGTGCTCAAGCGCATAGACTACGGGTATTAGCAAAACAAAATAAAATTTCTGCATGCGTTAAATTTGACAGAAATGTTTACAATTCCACAAATTGCCTACACTTTTGTTTATAGCTGAATGTGAACGCAGAATAAAAAGTTCGTACGCCAAAAGGAATTCCTGATAAAGAACGACTGCATTGCAATAGTTGGCAAGTTTTTTTGTTGGATGTGATGTATTTGCAGTTCACAAGTATCGGAACATCAGATGAACGGCGTCGTATCATGCCGATACCATATAGCGAATGCGGCGATATCACTGAGCTTTAGATCAGTTGTACAGACAACCGTATCGTGAGAATAGCTGCACTTGGTGTATGGTACACGTTCTCAAGACAATTTCTCCAGATATGGCTAATGTTGTGAACAAAGTTGTCCACACTGTTCACCAAGATTTGACAGACACAAAGTATAGGTTGAACTTTTTACACACACAGCTTGTTGTGGAGTATAACAAGCTGTGTGTGTAAAAAGTTCAACCTGTACTTTGTGTCTGTCAAATCTTGGTGAACAGTGTGGACAACTTTGTTCACATCATTAGGCGTATCTGGAGAAATTGTCTTGAGAACGTGTACCATACACCAAGTGCAGCTATTCCCACGACACGGTTGTCTGTACAACTGATCTAAAGCTCAGTGATATCGCCGCATTCGCTATATGGTATCGGCATGATACGACGCCGTTCATCTGAAGTTCCGATACGTGTAAACTCTAAATGCATCACATCCAACAAAAAACTTGTCAACTATTGCACTGCAGTCGTTCTTTATCAGGAATTCCTTTTGGCGTACGAACTTTTTATTCTGCGTTCACATTCAGCTATAAACAAAAGTGTAGGCAATTTGTGGAATTGTAAACATTTCTGTCAAATTTAACGCATGCAGAAATTTTATTTTGTTTTGCTAATACCCGTAGTCTATGCGCTTGCCATTTCTTCAGAAATTTAGCCGCTATTCCATCAGACAAAAATGTCGATTTTGACACTTTTTAATTCTAATTAAATCCTAAATATCTCAAAACTGCAATTTTTGAAAATTGTAGAACTGTGTCACAAATTCTCATTTGCACACGACCTTTCCATTTCTGCATTCACATTCGTCAATAAATGGCGTTTTAATTATGTCAATTTATGGAATTTACACAAATAATCTCGTATTTCTATTAAATTCCACATTTGCAAAAAATTCTTTTGTGTTACAAATTATCTGCGGTCTATGCTCTTTCCATTCCTGAAGAAATTTCGCCTCTACCTCATCAGGCGAAAAAGTCGATTTTCGACATTTTTGTATTTTAATTGTAAATATCTCGAAATTGCAACTTCTTACACCTGTAAAACTACGTCACAAATTCTTAATGCCACTAGGCCTTTCCATTTCTGCATTCACATTCGTCAATAAATGACGTTCTGTTTTTGTCATTTTATGACATTTGGGCAGAAAATCGCGTATTTTTATCAAATTCCACATTTCCAAAAAATTTCTTTTGTGTTACAAATTATCCGTTGTCTTTGCTCTTTCCATTTCTGAAGAAATTTCGCCGGTAGCTCGTCAGGCAAAAAAGTCGATTTTCGACATTTTCATATTTTAATTGTAAATATCTCGAAAATGCGAAATTAGCAACAGAAACGGACATCGGATCCGTACTCAGCGACCCCGACTCTATTTGATCACATATGTCACATACCTTACTTCGATGCGCGGACGGACAGACAGACAGACACACACACATTGTCATCCGTATATATGTTGCAGTCAGTAGCCGTCTTCAGGCGATAGCCGTCTAGACGGCTATCGCCTGGTCGATCAGGCCGCGGCCGTCTTCTCGGGGAAAAGACGGCCATCGCCTGGTGCGTCAGGCGATAGCCGTCTTCTGCTCGAAAAGACGGCTATCGCCTGATGGACCAGTCAACAGCCGTCTTCAAAATGAAAGCTGTCGCCAGCGCTAGCAGGGAAGGGGCACAGCAGGCCTGAGCAGGAGGTGAAGTAAATGGAGGAGTGTTTATTCCACTTACAGTTTGCACTAAAACTCGGCCGACGTCGCGCCTGGCGGGTCTCAGCTGAGGCTTAGCGCGACCACCAACTTCAGGGCGCACTCCGCGCGCCCTGAAATCGGTCACCGGTCGCGTTAAGCCTAAGCTTCGACCCACCAGACTGCGACGCCGACTGACTCTTGTGAACTGTGGGCGCAGGGCGAGCCTAAGCGTAGCCTGAACTGGAAGGAATATACTGTGTTCGAAACTAATACAGAGAAAGAAAAGACGGCCATCGCCTGACGCATCAGGCGATTGCCGTCTAGACGGCCGCGGCCTGACGCATCAGGCGATTGCCGTCTAGACGGCCGCGGCCTGACGCATCAGGCGATGACCGGCTAGACGGCCGCGGCCTGACGCATCAGGCGATTGCCGTCTAGATGGCCGCGGCCTGATCGACCAGGCGACAGCCGTCTAGACGGCTATCGCCTGAAGACGGCCATCGCCTGTGACATATGTACACCTCGCCGCGCTGAGGCGCGGCGAAAAAACTGAAACTGAAACTAAAATTAGTTTCTATTGGTCACCCTGATTTCGATGCGCTATCTGTGCGCTGTACCAAGCACAAACTCACAAACGATATCTTTTGCCGCAATACAGTCGACAGATATTTCGTGTTCTTTTTACACCGCATTCATTGCGACTACGCATCGGCGCAAATGCGACTCCAACTCAATGTGCATGGGTTTCACTTGTGGCCGCTCTTCGTGCAAAGGCGGCAGCGAAACAACAGCACACTTCCCTGTTTCTGTTTTTCAGTGAAAAATGATGCGCGGGCCACCCGAGCTGTGGATGGCCTAGACGACGTGGCCCGAGGGAGAACTACCGCTGGACAGACACGCCCTGCCCATACAGCAGTGAGACGGTGGAGCCCTCTTCGGTGGTGGCAGTGAAGACTGCGTCGTCTTCTGGGGCGGCAACAACAACAAATGGTGGGACGAGCCCTGCCCCAGAATACCGCGGGGGGGGGGGGGGGGGGGGCTGGTTGGGCGGGAGCGCGTTGTTGTTTTTCGGCCGCGCGCCTTTTCTCTCCGATATTTATTTCTCGGCGGTCTGGAATTGGATGAATTCGGACAAGGGCTTCCGCGAGATATTCAATTTGGTGAAAATCGGTTCGTGCACGTGTCCTCTACATTCAATGAATTGTAGTATAGTATAGTATAGTATAGCCCTGCAGATTCTTATTGTAGTATAGTATAGTATAGTATGGCATCCTGGAAATGCATTGTAGTATAGTACTACAATTCTAATTGTAGTATGGAGGTACCAATAACGGCTAGAATTAGGACCAATTGTTCTAAATCTTCTTCAGATATATTTGATAGGAGACATAGTGAAGCTGTATTACCATCATTCGCGACATGTGATGAGTCGACTAGCAGCCTCTAGACATCAAATTGGTTATATATGAAACATAAACTCCGAAATTTTTGAAGAATGAACTGTTTTCCTCTATACTACAATTAATTGCAGTATATACTACAATTAATTGTACAGGGTGGCCCAGCGAAAACTGACCAACTTTGTTGGCTTATATCTCTTCCGTGCGTCGGCCGATTTGGCTCAAATTTGCAACGAATGTAGTACACAAACTAACTTAAAGGTGCGCAAATTTTCAACTTCGCAAGTAGTGTAATGGTGCGACAAGATTAACGAGACGCTTCCCCAGAGAATCGACGCTGAATTTAACGCGATTTTTCAAAAAAAATTTATTTTCCCGAGCTTTGAATATGTCACAAAGTAAGTCATCCCGAGTATCTTAGTTTTCGTCTCATGCCGCTGCGACCTTTCTAGCCTTAGTTACAAGGTGCCAAAGTTGGTCCATTGCTCCACGAATGTCGCGGTGTCTTCAACGAAAACGACTGTATCTTCTGTCAGACTCAATCCAGCCTGCTGAAATTTTGACATACGGTTGAAAACAAAGTTTACAACAATTGCTGCGAGTTTAGGAGAAATCCTGATTCACAAGCGCATCACACTGAGCGGCGGCCACCTAAAAAGTGGCTGATAGTTGTGTTGCTCGTTCAATCTCACTCGTTGGGCAAGCAAAACTGCTGTAACTAGGCACATTTTTAAGTTAGTTTATGTACTACATTCGTTGAAAATTTGAGCCCAAATAACCAGCGCACGGAAGAGATACAAGCCAACAAAGTCGGTCAGTTTTCGCTGGGCTACCCTGTAGTATAGGCCGAATTGTAGTATAGTATAGTGTAATACTACAATTCCGGTCTGAATTGTGGTATAGTATAGCATGCTATACTATACTATACTATACTATTATATTACAATTCATTATAGTATAGTAGGACACGTTGGTTCAGTGTAGCAAAAGTTACAGGCGCGTTTCTTGTCCCACGGGCGGGGGGTGAATTCTTCTCCGTCTCCTCCTCCAGATCACGCTCTAACGTCCATCAGCATCTCGTCTGGCCGCCTTCCGTTCCTGCAACAACAAAGGGACAGTAAAACAGTGCTCTCTACAGGACAGGAGCGGATTAAGGGGAGGGGGGGGGGGGGTGGGGACGGGGTGCGCTCTCCCCCCCCCCCCTCCCTCCCTTTCGGCCAAACCCCACACCCCTTCCACGAAAATTTTCTTGCGCGGTAACAAGCTCAGAGCAAGATTTTCCCCTGCGGGCTGCGGCGTTATTTTAGAGTATTTTTGAAACAGAAAACGCCGCAATCGTCAAAAATTTCAGGCGGTACTAAACGGAATTTGATGAAATTTTTACACTAAAGGGCTTTATCATAACGATTATTAAATTCTAAATTTGGTAAAAATCGGTTCAGTGTAGCGAAAGCTATAGGCGCAGAAAGGATCGCGGCGCGTTTCTTGTCCCACGGGCGGGGGGTGAATTCTTCTCCTTCTCCTCCAGATCACGCTCTAACGTCCATCAGCATCTCGTCTGGCCGCCTTCCGTTCCTGCAACACACAAAGGGACAGTGAAACAGTGCTCTCTAAAGGACAGGAGCGGATTACGGGGGTGAGGGTGTGCGTTCGGGCTCCCCCCCCCCCCCCCCTCCCTTTAGGCAAAACCGCCCCCCCCCCCCCCCCACACCCGTTCCACGGCAATTTTTTTGCGCTGTAGCAAGTTCAAAGTAAGATTTTCCCTGCGGCGTTATTTTAGAGTATTTTTGAAACAGAAAACGCCACAATCGTCAAAAATCTTCACCTTTGGCGCAAAAAGCAGTTTGCCGCTTTGAATATGAATGATTGCCAAACAATTCACCTCCCCACCCCCTCACCTACCTCACTCCCACACCGACGGCTCTCCCTCCACCCTCCCTCGGCAGTCGACGAGTTCACTAGAACTCACTCCACTCCATAGCGTTTTATGGAATGCTGGCATGTTAGTGGTCGCCAGGCGTCAATGAGAGTACCGTGGTGAACCAGTTTAGACCACGTGCCAGTTCAGTGTGAGGCGAGCATTTCCTTAGCTACCGATTGGTAACGTAACCCTGTTGTAACACGAAGGCGTCTTGTATGTTGGAGCTACCGTATGTACGTGATGTGTGACCACTGACCGTGCTGTTGGTTGGTACGACGGCGGAGCGGTTTATACTACTGTACTGACAACGGTGGAGATAGTACGGGCAGACACATCGGGTTGCAGCAAATGGTCGATAGCATTTCCTTTGTAAGAGTGTAGCCACTCGTCTGAGTAAACGGCAGCATACATTCGGATCAATACAACGCCAAATGCTGTTTGTTTGAACGTTGAATTGGCGCCGCTGCTTATGACAGTTTGAATCACAGTTTGGCGCGCATTTCGCGCAGCCAATGGGCGACGAGTCTCACAGCATGTGCTCAAAGTTTGACCAGTCAGCGAGATTCCCGCCCTTGCCACGTTGCAATTCGGAAGCTATCACGCGTCCACAACTCTCCATAGGTCATTCTTTCGCTTTATTGTTTTGAATTTACGTAGGGACAGAAGTGGCGCGTACGAAACCTGATGGCTACAGAGAATGTTTTATGTGAACTGGACTTACGAGGCGTAACCAAGGTAAGACGACTTTGCGACTTTGTTGTGACGCTGCCCGCCCCGCCCCCCTCCCTTCCCAAACATGTTCAGTGGTCGTCGTGGTCGTGATGACTGATGGTGGTGGTCGCGGTCCTCGAATTGTACGCAGCGGTTCGCCCTATCGACAGGATGCGAAGGCGCCGCCGGATCACTGAAGCGATGACTGGAGACACGTTGACGACGCAGGTGAACGCCGCCGCCCCGCATGGCGCTCAGACGGGATTGAACGTATGGAGTCTCCTGTATGAGCACTATGTACGTCATCGTGCGAGTCTCCAGACGCTTCTGACAGAATTTTGAGCTGCCCAATTCCGCCTTCATGATCGTGGGTGGGGTGGGAGAGGTGCCTGTCTGGGTGTATGCCAGTGAGTGGGCAGTCCTGCTGCTACGTGCGGAAGGTATGTAGGTGGGGGGGGGGGGGGGTGTCTCTGTCAGTGGGCCAGCCAGCCAGCCATCCTCTCTTCCAGGTGCCGCCGGGCGATCGCCGCCACCTGCCGGTCTCCAGGAAGCCAACGAGCGAGTGTCCTCTGGCCGAGGGGGTGGAAATGCGAGTAGAGCTCAAAATCTACTCCCCCCCGCCCCCCCCCCCCCCCCCCCCCTCCCAACTCAATTCCTCACATCAACAAAAGGGCCTTCCGTCGTCAAGGCGCCAAGGCAGACCAACTGCTCCGCGTCCCCGTCCAGGTGACCGCTCTCCCATCATTCTTCCCCCTCTTCCTCTTCTTTCTCGTCTCTCATGATAGTCAGTCGTCGTCGTCGTCGTCTTCGTCGTTGTCGTCGTCTTCGTCGTCGTCTTCGTCGTTGTCGTCGTCTTCGTCGTTGTCGTCGTCGTCTTCGTCGTTGTCGTCGTCGTCGTCGTCTAAAAGCTGGTGTTGTCATTGTCGGGCAGGATGGCGCACGCGGCCGTCTCTAAACCGGAGGCGAGCATCGTCGCCATGAGCCACGACAGCTACCCCATCAGTTCGTTTACGCAGCAAACGCACGTGGACCTTGGAGGAAGGGGGCTGGTCAGAAGGCATGCCGCGGCCTTCAGAATTATACCTCAGGGCAACGTCAATGCCTACACGTTCCCCGATGGGAATGTGTTCAAGGTGAGAAAAGAGAATCCCCCACCAACCATTGTTAGAGAGCGGTGCGCCTGCCTACCCAGCCATCATGAAGCACGAGAGGCTGAGGCAGAGCAGAGGCATGGAGACATGAAGTCACTCTCAGTCTGTATAGTCGATAGACAGAGGAAGATCTCACAGCGCTGCATCAACTGGTCTTTGTCACGTCTCCGTCTGCCTATTCAGTTGAAAATTCTGTAAACCGTAAAAGACGCCCACTGTCAGGACTGCTAGTACTGTACATGCTAGTATCGACATTCTACAGTAAGCGGCTGGCGTCGTCGTCGATGTCCATCATCGTCGTCGTCGTCGTCGATGTCGTCGGCTCAGTCGGGCATGCTTCTTGTTCTAGTGATCTCGAACGTCGATCAGACCGACTTGCTCAAGTACAACATCAAACAGATCCCGGTCAACAAAATCCTCACGCGACGCCTCGACCTGACGCTGAAGAATCGCCTCGTGTACGAAAGGGTGGCGGTGAGCATCAGGTCGAATAACCCGGAGGGCCTGCAGGTGGCCGACAACTTCAAGGTGCTCGAGCCCCAGCAGGAGACTCTGATCCGCATCACCAGGAAGCCCCTCGACGATGTGGCGCTGGGACACGATGAGAAGGTCGATCTCACGCGCACATCCGTACTCGAAACACATAGGTTTTCACGCTTCGAACGAGTTTCCCATTGATTTGGCAGCTGAGCATCGGCACCGTGGTCTACCGCGGCCCCAGTGGCCACTGGCCAGGCCCACAACCACCCGGCCTTCGCGGCGGAGGGCGCGCTTGTGGAGCAGCTGATAACAAGTCTCTTTTAAAAAGCGGAGTGGTTTTGAGCTTTGAATTTTTACTGAGATTGTAGCAAGACGCTTTCCGGTTTCGTGCAGCGTCTTTGACTCTCCTCGCGACCACACTTTTTGGAGTGGTCTTGCTACGCAACATTGGTATCGCTCGGGTTTAATTCTTTACACCAAGAAAATCATTTTTTCAGACTAAATTTAAAAAAAGACACTGGAATCTAGCGCAAAACTATAGGTTAATTCTGAGCATGATTTAATGTTGGCTTGCAGTGAGCTCTTCAGCGATGTCAAGACCGCCGCTCTGCAACGCACGAGTGCCAAGATATAACAAACCAAAATCTGCAGTTTTCATCGCGTTTTGGTTACTGTAGCCCTCTCATTGACGTTTTGAAACTCTTTGTTGTCGGATTCTTCCTCAGGAGGTTGAGCGCTTCATTTTGATATGCGATTCGACTAGGTTCTATGAAGTTCGACACTTTCTGCCGATATTACTTCAGGATACTGTAGCGCGCAATTTTTAAAACTTGTTATTATTTCGACGTCACAGTTCGCGAGAGTAGTCCGAGGGCTACCAGTCGATGTGTCGAACTCAACCCAGCGACGTCAGACAAGCGAGTTATTAAGCCCGAAGCAAGCGTGTCGTTTCCAGTTTTTGGCGCATTTTGGTTACTGTAGCTCTCTGTTTAAACTTTAAAAACTTTTTGTTGTCGGATTCGTGCTCAGCAGCTCGAGCGCTTCACTTTGATATGCGATTTGACTAGCTTCGGTCAACTTTTGTCTTAAAACGGACCCCACTTTGGGATACTGTAGCGCACGAGTTTGAAAACTTATTTCAGTTTTGAACATTCAGATGGCGAGAGTAGTCCGAGGGCTACCCGTCGATGTGTCGAACTCAACCCAGCGATGTCAGACGAGCGAGTTATTAAGCCCGAAGCAAGCGTGTCGTTTCCAGTTTTCGACGCGTTTTGGTTACTGTAGCTTTCTGTTTAAACTTTTGAAACTTTTTGTTGTCGGATTCGTGTTCAGGAGCTCGAGCGCTTCACTTTGATATGCGATTTGACTAGCTTCGGTCAACTTTTGTCTTAAAATGGAATCCACTTTGGGATACTGTAGCGCGCGAGTTTGAAAACTTATTTTGGTTTCGACTACTCAGATGGCGAGAGGAGTCCTCAGGCTACTCGACGATGTCTCAAACTCCACCCTACGACGTCAGACGAGCGAGTTATTAAGCCCGAAGCGAGCGTGACGAACGAACGTACGTACGTACGCACGTACGTACGTACGTACGCACGCACGCCGAGCTCTTGATAGGGTTCGCTCGGCTGAGGCCGAGCGAAAAAACCAGCGCCTACTGCAACAGACCTTGTGGGACACCTTGCGCTTGCGCCTGCTGCTGCGGAGGCTGCTGCTGTGGCGGCGGTGCTGGAGCTTGTGGCGGAAGCTGCTGCGGGGCTGCAGCCTGTGGCGGAGGCTGTTGCGGCGCTGGAGGAGCCGCCGGCTGTTGGTTGTTCTGGGGCGCTTGCTGCTGCTGCTGATTGGCCGCCATGTCCCTGAGTTGCCGCTGCCGATCAGCAAGCTCCTCCTCGATGGCGGCGATCGCTCTGTCGATGTCGACGCTGCCGACCGGTGGGTCTTTCTCGGCGCCGCTTCTAACAAACCGTTCGCAATTAACAAGCAGACATACATGCGTATACTGACGGTGTCATAGAGTATTTGAGCGAGGAGGATCGCTTTTGCAGAAACCCGCAACCGGTACATAGTGTTTCTCTCACTTCTCAAGCTTAGGCCTCTTGTCCTTGACACGATCAACATCAACAATTAGAGGATTGTGATGAAACTTCCGTTTCCGATTGGGTTGACTGGACTGTGCACCATGGCCGCTGGAGACACTGTCGACTTTCGCCTGCTGAATTGGTCCGCCTTGTGGATGAGAGGCACAAGACTGGAGTGCAGCACACAGTAGACAGACAACCAAACACCTAAATAGTGTCATCATAGCGTAGGGACTCTTGAAGGACGGCAAATTGTCAGTAGTCTATCTCCAAGCCAGCGGTGAGCTGTTGAATATTCAACGAATACTTTGGATGTGTGAGATGGACACACTTCCACAAACTGTATCCAATCAAATGTTGGAAAACAGAAGGGTGCTGCAACGGTTGCCACGTGATTGAAAAGAACTATGTAGAGGAGGAATCCATCGCACACGGTATCCTGACGCACCTGGCACGTCGGTAACCACTTACAACTGTCATTCAGCCGCGTAATCGGCTCCGTCTTTGGCTCATCTCAGGTTAATTTGGCGTAACAGCATAAACGCAGGCAATTATCAACAGCTCTTCAACGCTCGGAAGAAATGCTGTGCTAGGACAGTGGAAGCACATATTGGTCACCAATTGAACTGAATATCGTTGCATAATGGACCTGGAAAGAACACATACAGTTTCTTTCACCGAGTGTAGCCAAGTAAAGTGGCTTACTTGCACACAGAATTAATTGCATGCTGAAGGCGGAACTGCCTCCAAGCAGTAGTGTGTGCACAACTAAGTATTTACACGTGCACCGCAATCGATTCAGCTCAGCTTTGCTCTATCATGCACCACTAATTACGACGTGCATCGCAAACTGAATGTGGACCACTATTCGAGGGTTTACGGCAGTGTAGGTGCTCTGTATTTGTCTTCTCTTCGCTGTGACTATTCTAAGTGCACTCGTGTAAGAAGCGCATTTGACTGACTGATGCGTTGCTGGTTCCAAAACAATTTTCATGTTGATAGTAACAATATTCATGTTCACAATTCGTGCTGGTCGTCGGGGGGCGTTGGATTGAAAGAATGGTTTCAATCTCTGCATGATCGCAATTATCTGATACTTTACACTTGTGGTAGGCGTAACCGTTTGATAGTGATTTGCTTTTCTCGCGTTTTACTGCGCAGAACCTTGAAAATCAAGGAAAGTACCGTAACCTCGAATGGGGTGACTGAAACTTGATCTTATTGAACAGTGTATTCCTGTCGTAAGTGCGCTACGCGCTTGACTTTGGACGCAAACAAGGAAAGCAAGCAAAGTTTGACACAAAGCAAAAGTGAAGAGTGCGATTTCAGTGCTTTGCTTCAAGTCAAGGTTGCCCAGTTATGAAAGGTAAGGTAGCTCTTGCCTTCTCTGGCAAAATAAATGCCACAGTTGTTCAGACGTGTGTAACTTCACTTGTCTCTCTTGTCCCAGGGGAGGAGGACAAACTGGCGCGTCATTTGTCCCTTCTGCGGGAGGAGCATGTGCAACTGCAGCAGAAGTACGCAGAGCTCAAGAGGCGATACGACATTCTACTCGCGTCGTCTGAGACACCAACTAACACTGTTGCGACACTTGGTGGGTCTACTGATAGAAGACACGATTTGCGATAGTCGATTGCCACATTCGTATTATCTCTGCCCCCCCCCCCCCGCCCCTCTCTTCTGACAGATCCCAACATTACCGAAATTCTTTTTACCCGTCCGACTACAGAACTGACAAGCGAACGAGGCAATTTGGAAATTTTCCAGAGAATAGACTTCTAGAAGTGGTCGAAATTTCACTTGCAAAATAGGCGGCAGTTGGCAACGTTTAGTCTTTTATTAAGTCGTCTTGGAAATCTCGACCTAAACCCAATCAAGTGGCCTCACCACCAGTATGACCATAAGTGCGAATTGGGGGGGGGGGGGCATACCTGTCACGCTGGGGGGGGGGGGGGCCTGGCACAAGGGTCCTCCCCCCGACCTCCCCCCCCCCCCCCCTACCCCCCCCCCCCTTACCCAGCCTGAAAGGCCCCCTCTCCCAAGAATTTAAAAATTTCGCCTGTGGCACTTAAATATGGCCAAATTTTCGCCTGCGGCGCTATATTTAGGCTGTTTTTTCCATCAAAATTAAGCGATTTTTGGCACTTTTTACCCTATTTTTGCATAATTTTCCTTACTTTTTTGCCAAATTTTAAGCCATTTCACCCCCCCCTCCTAGGTTGTGGAAACGCCCCCCCCCCTGAAATCCAGATTACCTCCCCCCCCCCCTCCCGAGGGGGCGCGTTTTACCGGTATGGGGGGGGGGGGGGGGGGTGGGGTTATTCCCCCCTAGCCTTGGCCAGCCGGAGGCGACCCGGATCACTAGGTTCCTACCAGATTTGGTCCGGGGGGGGGGGGGGTCAACTAAGGGTCGAGGGGGGGTGGGTCATCCGGAACCGGATTCCGTTTCCGGATGGCCATTTTGAAAAGCTAGGGGGGTCTTTTACTGAAGGAAATTTGGCAGTTTTTGCTTCAAAAAGTGCAGAAAAACGTGTATTTTACTCATTTAGTACCGCAAACATGCACATAAACGCCATTTACTAGCTTAACAAGTCTCTTTTAAAAAGCGGAGTGGTTTTGAGCTTTGACTTTTTACTGAGATTGTAGCAAGGCCCTTTCCGGTTTCGTGCAGCGTCTTTGACTCTCCTCGCGACTACACTTTTTGGAGTGGTCTTGCTACGCAACATTGGTATCGCTCGGGTTTAATTCTTTACACCAAGAAAATCATCTTTTCAGACTAAATTAAAAAAACACTGGAATCTAACGCAAAACTACAGGTTAATTGTGAGCATGATTTGATGCTGGCTTGCAGTGAGCTCTTCAGCGATGTCAAGATTGCTCCTCTGCAACGCACGAGTGCCAAGATATAACAAACCAAAGTCTGCAGTTTTCATCGCGTTTTGGTTACTGTAGTACTCTCATTGACCTTTTGAAACTTTTTGTTGTCGGATTCTTGCTCAGGAGGTCGAGCGCTTCATTCTGATATGCGATTCGACTAGGTTCGATGAAGTTTTGACTTTTCGCGGACAATACTTCGGGATACTGTAACGCGCAATTTTTAAAACTTGTTATTATTTCGACGTCACAGTTCGCGAAAGTAGTCCGAGGGCTACTCGTCGATGTGTCGAACTCAACTCAGCGACGTCAGACAAGCGAGTTATTAGGTTCGAAGCAAGCGTGTCCTTTTTAGTCTTCGACGCGTTTTGGTTACTGTAGCTCTCTGTTTAAACTTTTGAAACCTTTTGTTGTCGAATTCGTGCTCAGGAGCTCGAGCGCTTTACTTTGATATGCGATTTGACTAGCTTCGGTCGACTTTTGTCTTAACATGGACCCCACTTTGGGATACTGTAGCGCGCGAGTTTGAAAATTTATTCCAGTTTTGAACACTCAGATGGCGAGAGTAGTCCGAGAGCTACCTGTCGATGTGTCGAACTCAACCCAGCGACGTCAGACAAGCGAGTTACTAAGCCCGAAGCAAGCGTGTCGTTTCCAGTTTTCGACGCGTTTTGGTTACTGTAGCTCTCTATTTAAACTTTTGAAACTTTTTGTTGTCGGATTCGTGCTCAGGAGCTCGAGCGCGTTACTTTGATGTGCGATTTGACTAGGTTCGGTCAACTTTTGTCTTAAAATGGACCCCACTTTGGGATACTGTAGCGCGCGAGTTTGAAAACTAATTTTGGTTTTGACTACTCAGGTGGCTAGAGGAGTCCGCAGGCTACTCGACGATATCTCAAACTCCACTCTACGACGTCAGACGAGCGAGTTATTAAGCCCGAAGCGAGCGTGACGCACGTACGAACGTACGTACGTACGCACGCACGCACGCCGAGCTCTTGATAGGGTTCGCTCGGCTGAGGCCGAGCGAAAAAATGGTCAAAATACATATTAAAACAACAAAATTGCGCCGCAGGCGAAAATTTTTCGGCAATTTGGGGTCGCTAGGGGGGGGGTCGGTCTGGGATGGGATGGGAGTCCGGGGGGGGGGGGGGGGGTCGTCCGGAACCTCGTCCGTATCGGCCGATGGCCAGGGGGGGGGGGGGGGGGGGGCGACCCCCCCCCCCAAGGCAACCCAAAGGAACCTATGCCCACCCACCGGCCCCCCCCCCCCCCCCACCGCACCGAATTCCCGGATACCCCCCCCCCCCCTAGAAATTTTCGCTGCAGACCCCCCCCCCCCCCTTACTCAGAGGAAACCGGAAAAGTAAGGAAATTTTGTCATAATCAGTCTAAGATTGGTCAAAATGTTCGGCTGCGGCGCTATTTTTGCGTATTTTTGGCCATTTTCTATGAAATTCGCGCCATCATTGAGCAAAAATAGCTAGTTTTTGGCACTTTTTAGGTACATTTGTCTACCCCCCCCCCCAATTTTGAGCCGATCAGGAAACGGATTCCTGATCCGAATGACCCCCCCCCCCCCACCCCCCCCCCCAAAACCCCAAAGACCCCCCCCCAGGCCCAAATCTGCATGTGAACACACCAAACAACGGACACTGTCACTTGTATTCTTCAGCTGACACAGCCTCTGTATCCTCAGCGTCGTCAGGGGACGTTCTCAGTGGTGCAGAGGAGAAACACTTGGATGAAAAGGACTCCTTTGTCTCCAGACTGGTCAAGAGCGTCTCCCAATTGTTTGACAAGGAATTGTACAGGTATGGTGGACAGAGGCTGACTAAGCTACTGTCACTGTTGAGATTCCATAGGTGCGATTCGCCCCCAACTGACGAGGGAAAATGAAGAAATTTATCCCAAAAAATCGGCCAAAAAATTGATCGACATTCTTGACTGCGGCGCTATTTTTGGGCAATTTTGGTAAATTTACACCACGCTATGCACCTAGGTTTTCGGCGAAAAAACCTTAGTGGTAACCACCCCCCCCCCCCGCTCTTCCCTCCAATCGCATCTATGATACGGTAGAGACAGAAACAGATTATTGTAGCCAAGCGGCTATCACTGTTCTGATTACTAACCAATCAGTGAAAGAGTATTTGCCTATTGTTCAGTGACGTGACCATTCACCTGGACGGCCACCAATTGCGCGCCCATCGATTCGTCCTGGCCGCCAGGTGGGTGGGTGTTGGATGGCTTTATTGATTGATTGACTGGCTATTTGCTATTGAAATATTGATAGATTTATCACCAAATATGTCGCTATAAGGCCTATCCTTTTGCAGGTCCGGAGACTGGGGAGTAGCCGATTTGTCCTGCGCCGACCGCATAATCTTCCCTGGTATGCACTCTACATACCTATAGCCCTTAAAGGCCCGTCTTTTTTTGTCGTGTACCACTTTTCCCGTGTATCACAAAATTTTTCGTTCCCGTATATCACTTTTTTCAATTTTTCTCCTGTGTATCACTTCAAACCGTTGCGGGAAGAATTTCGTGCCATGTATCACTCCCGGGACAAGTTTTTCCAGTGTATCACTTTACTTGATGCCCGGGAGGGATGGGGCGGAAAATTGTTCCGTGTATCACTTCAAGTCGTTGCGGGAACTAAGTGATACACAAGAGAGATAATTGAGAGGAGGAGGATCAGGAGCTGAATGGCCAGTGATGAAAAGTGATTTGTTGCGCGTGATGTGAGGTTGTTGCGTGGAGATGGAAGAGACAGCATTGTATGAGTGGGGATAGAAAACAAGCAGGTAGGTGAAAGAATGGCTGTTGGTTCCTGCAAGAATGTGTGCTTTTTGGCACTGAATTTGTAGACTGTAGTGACTGGTTGCATGTGAGTTGTCGTTAGCCGAATATGGAAAGTGGACTGGGTGAAGATCTGGAAGGAGTTGGTGAGATTGTCGTAGTGGCAGTTCTTCTATCCGTGTATCACTTTTTGTTGGAACTGAAATGGTTCACTGAATTTGCATATATGAAATGTGAAAGGGTGAAGTACTGTAATTTCATTGAGAAATTTGCATATAGGAAGCTAGAGTTGGCTTCGTGTAGCATTTTGTGAAATTGTGGTTCACTGTTGTACAATTCTGATCACTTCTGTTACTTCTGTGTTTCGGCATATCTCGTCCGCGCATTTTAATGATCGTCGACTGTTCTCCCCACTCTTAGGCAGAAGACCTTCCCGGGAGTGATACCTGGAGCGAAACAGTTTTCTCCCGTGTATCACTTCAAGTCATACCTGGCAGCGGGGGACAGCACTTTTCTCCCGTGTATCACTCTTTTGATACCCGGGAAAGCACTTTGTCCCGTGTATCATAAACCGATACCCGGGAATCCCGTGTATCACTTTTTTCTCAGTCGTGTATCACTCCGAGCAGTGATACACGGGAGCTTAAAACGGCACAGGTGCCGTGACGGTACTTAAGGGG
>JASAMZ010007094.1:0-19401 GCA_030248115.1 Linhomoeus sp. GSCO2_2 | reverse complement strand
GCAAAGTTGCAGAGTCATTTCTACAAAGAGAGATGGGGTTCGGGAGGAATCAACTGCTCAACTGTCAAATCCAGAGTCCAACCTTGAGTCCAACGATGCCACAGAAGGCGGACGGTACTCGAATGCTGCCGCCGCCATCCGTGCCGATTCCGAAGGCGTTGCCGTGGAGTTCCGTCAACGCCGCCTCTCCTCCGGAAGAGCCGCCGGGACACCGACTGCGCTTACCCTCCATTGGATGGTCGGTGGTTCCGTAGACGGGATTGGAGCAGGCGTAGCTGATCAGCGTCTGTGGGAAGTTCGTAGTGCAGAAGGGAACGGCGCCCGCCGCCTTGAGGAGAGTCACGCATGCGCCGTCCTCACTGGCCGGCTTCTCCAGCAGCTGCGCGAAACCCATCGTCCCGTCGCAGCCTTCCACCTATCTATGGGTAAGTCGAGCTTCAGCTGTAGGTGGTGAACCTTTTAAGTTACACGACCACACAGCTTACGTAGAGGTGCTCCTTGATGCTGACGGGCATTCCAAACAACGGCGGCTTGGGCGGCGCCCCATCTTGACCGTACTTGGAGTCGAGAGCTCTGGCTCGCGCGCCCGCATCCGCGATCCACTCGCAGATGCAGTTGGTCGCCTCTTGGGCGGCGATCGCGTTCCACCGGAACGCCGTCAGCGCTTGTTCCGCCGATATGTCCCCCGATTGAAGCTGCGCTACATACAATGTATATCAGTCATGGATGAGCTGCGCATTTATAGCATCTGCGCAAGCGCACACATCTGTCATGATTCGGCTTACTTTGCAATTGCCTGAAGGGCAATCGGACGATTTCGCCCCATCGGGCCTTCTCGGAATCCGAGCAGCGGTTCAGCTTCGCTTTGAGCGCCGTCATAAACTCGCGCATGTCGGCGCGTCGCACGGCAGCTTTCTCTTCCATGCTTCTGTTGCTATGTACAACTTCGTCTCTCCTTTCTATGTAGGTTGACAAGAAAACGAGGGTGGAACTCCAACTTGACTACTACTACCTACCGCAAATTTATGACAGTCGCGCGCTGTCGCCAAGTGTCTGTCGCTCCCTCTCCCACCACCGTGCGAGTAGCGTAGTACAATGTGCATAATATGCGGCTGGCTGCAAATGTGTTCGTGTAACCACCTACCTACACAGTTGCCAAAGTCTAGAATTCGGGCGTCCAGGACCAGTTTGCCCTAATGTCGACGCGCATCAAAATCGACGCAACATTTCTTCGCCAGTGGTCTCCCGTGTATCGTAACAGTAAGCACTCGGCGATATTGCCTTCGTTCGCTCAATGGATCGTAAACGGCGCAAGGCAGACGAAGTGCAAACGAAAGGGTATGGAAGATGAGGAGGGAATGACGCGTCTTGTCTGTGTCCGACGGCCGCAGAAGACGAAGAAGCAGGAATAGAAACGCGGCGTCTTTGACACTGAGCAGCAGCCTCCGCATCTATCTCAAGTCGAGTTGTCGTCAATATTAGCTGACTTGTTGTCCATACGATGAGTGCGACAATTTGCCTCCGCCCGCCGCCGGCCGTCCCGTTGCTAGGGGGCCGGCAGCTGCCGTCGTCGATCACTTCGTTGGAGATGAAGTTGCGCCGCCGCAGCTTGTCGCCATTCCAATCCAAGTTAGTGGTTCTAGAGGACGGCTGCGACCGCTCTGTGGCAACCCCTCATATTAATCTCTCACCTGTCCTAGGAGCACGCCAAAGCAAGGTGGCTAAATGCCTTGTCCGCACGTAAGATTTGACGGCGCCTGACGGTATGTCCGCCGGAAGCCGCGGCGCGTCGTCAACAGGACATTCGTCAGGCTTCGCGGCTCGGAATAAATGACTTCTTCCTGGGCTCGTTCGCCTGACCGCCCCTAGTTGATTGTCGTCGTCGTCGGCTCGCCGGTGAAACACTGCAAAACAGAGATAGGCGGCGCGGCGCCCCATTAGCCATGCATGTGACAGGGCCGCCGACTTCGCGGTTTGGTCCCAACTGACAAAGTGGGAGGCCGTCTTCTTCTCCTTCTATCAATGATGGAGGGCGAGTGGCGAATTTCTGCGCTCTCCCGCCCTCCCAATTGCTTCTTTCCCACTGCGAGGCGCCGGAGACCACCGCCGCGGCTTGACAGCAGGAAACAGCGGAATTAGGAAGGCCGAACGGCCCGCCGGCCGCTACTACGCATACGCGGCAGCAGTAGCAGCAGAAGCAACGCTCTTTCGCATCTATGAATCCTCGGCCGCCCACTCGTCGGCTCGGAAGCTCGCCGCGCACGGCGACAGAATGAGTTCTCGGCGTGCGAAGTTTCCATTTGCGTCTTCCGCTCTCGCGCGAGTGGCTTAGTTTGAAAGGTGAACCTCGCTCGGTACGGCTTCTTCTCAAGTTCCCACTTGACGAGGTCGAGTATCCCTCCTTCTATCTATGTGCTTTATGCGCAGTACCTCGGATGACGACTCGAAGGAAGGTGCCTACTCAACAGTAGCAGGCTGAGCCGTCATTGTTGAATTGACACGCAAATTAGGACCTTAGATAGAACTCTATGAATGACGCGTGTCGCTCTTCAATGACCTGAAGAGTACGAGAATATAATACACCTATGATGCGCCTTAGGTGAGCAAGCACGTCTTCCTGCGGTTGTTGTTCCCCAGGGTTTTCAATTCTGACTCTGTCGGCTCTCCAATCAATTCACTTCTGCTCGAGAGACCTAATCACCGACGGTGCCGCGAACTGCTCGAGGCTAGAAATAATTGCGTCGCAATTGAGTTTCCTCCGAGCGCCGCTAGTAGACGGGGCCCTCCACACCCAATTGCCTTCTTCAGACTTCAGAGAGACACTTGTCTGTCTTCGCAGAAGGCGGACGCAAGGGTGGGAGGGGTGGCGGAATGTCGTCGTCGGCCGCCGACGCCGCGGCGTCCGGCTTCTTCGAGGACGAGAAGGCGCTGGAGGCGGCGGCGGCCGCCTGGCGGTCGGAGCCGCCGACGCCCATCGAGAACGACTACGTGGAGCTGGGACTGCTGATCGTGCTCTTCGCCGTGGGCGGGCCCGTCAACCTGGCCGCCCACTCGCAGCTGTCCGAGAGGCCGGCCCAGGGAAGGCTCGACCGCCTGAAGCGCCACCTCAACTACTCGGACCTGCTGGTGCTCTTCCTCTACGCGCCCACGCGCATCTTCTGGCTGGTGACCTACGACTGGCGGGCCGGCGACCTCCTCTGCCGCCTCTACCAGATGGGCCACTACCTCGCCTTCTACGTCTCCTCCAACCTGGTCGTCTGCATCGCCCTCGACCGCCTCTTCACCGTCCTCGACTCCTACTCCTCCGGCGACGGCGGCGCCAAGGGCGTGCGCCGAGTGCGCGTCATGATTCTTGGCGCCTGGCTGCTGGCCGCCCTGGCCAGTCTGCCCCAGCTCTTCGTCTACCAGGTCTACGTGCTTCCCGAGTACGGCCTGCAGCGCAACTGGGCCCAGTGCATGAGTCGCTGGAGCGTGGAGCGCATGAGCCGCTGCTTCTGGGAGGTCAAGGTCGTCGTGGGTGCGTCGGTTTTCTTACCGTGCTCTGCATACTGTACATTGCGTCAGTTTTCCCCCTCTAACAGGTCCCGAGGCCTTCAACCGGAGCCTATGCTGGGAGATACACTCGGCGACCACTAGTTTAGATGTAAGCGGAGGTATTCAACATTCAGTACTTAGTTATGCCTAATCTTATGTACATATACATCCAACACCTACAAGACTAAGGTAAGCCTTTCCCGCACAGGACCTGTACAGCTGGTACCACTCCACCGTTGTGTTCCTGCTGCCGGTGACCATCATCGCCTTCTGTTACCTGGTCATCGGCTGCTGGATTATCCGCAGCGGTCGCTTCGGCCGCAATCTCCAACCGGCGATCTCGGCCCAAACGACGCAGTTCACTCAGTACGCCGTATCGTCGGCCTACGCCTCCAACGGCGGCCCTAGCGCCATCGCCGTCGTCAGTGAGTGGTTGTTAGACTGTTCAAGACTTGCAAAAGTGTGTTTCTGGCGTTAACCCGTTGGCAACGCGTGGTACGTTTGGTCGATTGAATGATAGGCCACAATCTCACGTGTGGACGACACACATCTAAAGTTGGCCTTGTGCCAACCAAACTTTTGAACGACGGGTCTTTTGAATATTGGCTAGTCTCATAATCTGATAAATGCACCACCAATGGTCGACAGGTTAACTCATAGGCTAACAGGTTAACTGGAAGCCACTCTGTTCTTTTCTGACCGTTGCTAGTTCGACCAGCGGAGGAGGAGCTGGAGAACGAAGAAGCAGAAGACCAACCTCTGGACAGCAGCAGCGGCGCCGCCGACAGTCAGACGCGAGGGCAAAGCTCCTCATTCAATCGCTTCTCTTCGCCACTGGAGTCGATCGACGAAAGCGCGGAAGGCGGCACGCCGTTGGCCAACGGTAGCGAACCGCATGAAAAGTTTATATCACCGAGCTATGTATATCACTCCATTACAGCAGAGGGAAGCGTCAAGGCAAACGGCAAATGGGAAGGAGCAGCGACAGCGACGTCCGAGGGAACCTCCGGGCTCCTCAACGTCCAGAAAAGGCGCTCCGTTCCCCTAAAGGAGGCGCACAGGTCGTCTTCCAGCGGCGCCTCGCGTTCCACCAACACAGCCGCCGCCCCATGTCGGCAGAGCGTTCTGTCGGTGCGCTCGTCCAGAATGAGGACGAGGTGCGTGCTCAGGCTCCGCGACTACAGCGAACTGGCAGTCCTGACGACAGTGTGCTATTCAGGGCGGTGCGCACCAGCGTCCTCCTGGTGGTCGCCTACGTGATCCTGTGGCTGCCCTACAACGGCATCGAGCTGGCGCGCCGCCTCGCCGACTACGGCACGGCCAAGAGCATTCACGACATGTTCTACTGGACGCACGCCATCGTCGTCTTCAACTCGGGTCGGCGGCCTTTCTTGCATTTCCTTAGATTGTCGGCGACTGTGCTACAGAGTCCTTTTCGCGAGCTTCAGTTCTGAACCCGTTCCTTTACGGGATGTTCGGGCCGCTGGGCTGCGACAGGCAGACGGGCGTCCAAAGCGAGGTGCGCCGCTGGCATCGGCGGAGACGCGGTCGATCGCCGGTCCACTCGCGGCGACGGGCGCCGGCGCGGCCGCTGCAGGAGACGGCGCAGAGCCCACCTCCGCTGGGTCAACAGGTGCACTGCTGTTCTGTGCGCGTTGCATAATAATGGAGCCGTTACGGTACCAGCAGTCAATTTCTGCAATATGTTACCCAAATTTGCAGTGTCTGCAGAGTAAGTTATTATTATTTATATTCATCTATTTGATTGTTACTTTATTTATTTAATTTTTTATTTATTTATTTATTTATTTAGTTATTTAGTTATTTATTTATTTATTTATTTATTTATTTATTTATTTATTTATTTATTAATTTATTTGTTTGTTTATTTGTTTGTTATTTATTTATTAATTTATTTGTTTGTTTGTTTATTCCAATCGGCCCAATTAAATAAATCTGTTTAATCACATTCTGTTAAACAGTTCAATCTGATTTTGTGAGCCATTGGTTATTCATATCGGCCCAATTAAATAAATCTGTTTAATCACATTCTGTTAAACAGTTCAATCTGATTTTGTGAGCCATTGGAGATGCGGTAGCGGTATTATATTGCTTGCACTTCGCTTCCCAGGAGGATGAGGAGACGGAGGCTGATGGTGGCGTGGCGCTTCCCTCCTTCCCAGGCGCCGGCAGCGGCGTCAACTCGTCGGGTCGAGCGGAGCGCCTGCGATTTGTCAACGCCAACTCCCTGTGATCTCTCTCACTCCTTCTCTCTGTCTCTTCCTCTGATCTCAAGCACCTTCTTGCCAATCCAAAGAGTCGGAAATATTTGTATACAATGTTGCCAATGCGCACCCTTGTCTTGATGTATTGTACCCAAGAGAGTGATCCCGATATGGATTATTAGTAGCGCGGGTGGAAGGAACTGAGTAGTAATGGTCTACGACAAATATTCTTTAAAACACACGTGTCCAATTTGCCTGTTTCCCAGCTTCTTTAAAATCTTGCACGTCTTAGATGCGCAAATACGCCGTCAATTGTTCGGCCATTGTTGGCTACAGTAGAACTATGCAAACACACGCCTTGCCTTCGCGTCAGGCTGGATCCGTTCGAGAGAAGACGAGCTCGACAAGACAGCGAATCGAGAAAATTGGATTTTCTCCATTTTATCCCTCAAATCCTTGCGCTGTCAAACGCTCGTGAAAGCAGTTTTCTAAATTGACGATGCTCTACTTGATCATAAAAGAAAATCCTTGAAAGCACTGCTAATTCCCAATAATCGATGCTGACTCAAGTTAACCTGTCAATCAAGTGACGCCAGTTTACGACGGATCGGATGGAATGCCGCACATCCTGTGTTATCTTCCGTGAGTCATGTCAATGGGTAAATAAAAGTGACGGCACTTGACCCAAATACCAGCGGAAATCGCCTGTATAAAAGGAGCGCATCCTCAGTAGGAAGGCAAAACTTTTCTCTCGTCCTATTGGGGTTCGGCGCCACCGTATCCCCTGCCCCCCCCCCCCCCCATTCTTCTGTGGAGTGTGTGTTGCGCGCGCCTCTTTCTCGCGTCGTAGGGTAGTAGGGATGGCGCACAGGTAGTTAGTTAGAGTAGTCGATTGTTTCCCTTCTTTTCCCGCTCGAAAGACGGCCGCCTCTCTGTAAGTAAATCGTTGTGGCGCAAAGTAGTCGATTTGCGCGTCGATATCGTCGTCGGATCTGTCCTCGCTCATCTCTGAACCCCCCCCCCCCCCCCGCGCATATTTCCGTGCCTTTCTGACGCGCGCCCGTATATGTCGAAGGAGTGAGCGAATCGCGCCGCCGATAGGTTGGATGTCCTTCGACTCCGACTGCGTGCGTCCTTTAAACTACTGTTGCCTAGAACTCTGTGTGTCCTCTGTTGCGACCGTGCCTTCTCTTTTAATTTTTAAGGGCTGCCGTCCTCGGTTCTGGCAAGAGCCCAAGGTCATTTTCAAAGAGGAAGAAGGAAGGATGTCTTCGCCAGAAAGTGGTGAAGCTCGCCTGAGCCCGTCTCCTTCTCCTGCTACTCCTGTGGAAGAGAGTGGAATCAACGGCTCAGAAGACTCTCCAGACGACATTCGCCGCCAGCGCCGTCGAAGCGACCACGAGCTGCTTTCCAATTCTGATTCCATTAGAGGAGGAGACGTTGGTGCTGCTGCTGTCGCTGGACGACTGTCTTCTGAGAGAAGCAGCCCTCAAGATAGCCACCAGGTGCGAAAGATTCAATTTTTGTAGCCAGACATGCCATTGTCCCAGGATGTTGGCAATTGTCTTGTCTTTGACCCGAAATATTAAGCTGTCTATTCATTGTGTTTGTCCCATGACCGACAAACGTTGTTTTTATGTTTTGTCCCATGACCGAACTCTGAAACTATCTTGTCTCGTCCTTAAATTGTCCTTGCATTGTCCCTAAATTGTCCCACGTTTGTGGTGAGTGGGGAGGAGGACAATTAAAGGACAATATACCGATTTGTCCCAACTGAACATTTTGATTGTCTTGTCTTTGCCTTGTCTTTGCGAAAACCCTGGGACAATCCATACTGTCTTGTCTTGTCCGACAATTAAACCAAAGTTAAATTGTCTGAGGCACTTGCCCTTAAAGACAGTGACATGTGTGTTTGTAACATAAGCACTCGAGCGAGCAGCGCCCAGAATTCTATGGAATGTTGTCTGAACGTTGTGTTTTAGAGCGCGACAGCGGGGCCAGCAGCTGGCTCGTCTCCTCGTCGTCGTCAACGAGCGGTCTCGAGCAGTGAAACTTCGCGCCCAGTCAAGGCCCATCGGGTGGATGATCGTCGGCGCTCGTCGTCGCCCAATCGCAGCGTTGGGCGCAGCCGTTCTCCGTCCCCGCAGCGCAAGACAGCAGAAGAGCGTGCCAAAGAGAGAGCATTCGTCCGAGAACTTCGTCAAGACATGGTACCTATACCTACATACAGTACGTACGGACAGAGTTGCATGCATTCTGTAACGTTTAGCCTTGTTTTGCAGTTGGTATCGCAGAGCGTGGAGGCGTTTAATAGAATATGGCGCCATGAGCTAAGCCAGCCCCGTACCATCTTCCACTCGAGACTCGTTCGCGCAAAGCGGTACCCTCTGCACGACACACGCGATGTTTTTGAAGAGATCGCCGACCATTTTGGCGCTTTTCGCCGTGAAATGATTCCAAATTGGTCCCGCTGGCTACAATGCATCAACGTCGGCTTTCTTCTGCATCTTCCACAATCATTCGACGACTCAAGCCCGCCTGGCATAAGATATATTTACAGTAGTAACAACACTGCTCTATGTACCAATCACTACCTGACATCGAGAAGTTACTACCACTTTCGCCAGCAATTGCGGAAGGAGAAATCCCTTCACTGTCTGGAAACCTTCATAGGTTCTTTCGAGGCGTCTGGCCTCAGTTTTCTGAAGTTTGTGGAAGTGACCTACCACGCCACTAGCCTCCAAAAGACATTCCACTAGAGCCAACAACGGGCCCCCCCTCCCCCTGCTTCTCCTCCTTTCAGCCCAGCCGACAGCAACGACTCAGCTTTCTGCTGATTGGAGGAAAGCAAGTGTGGGGCAAGTGGACTGTCTTCCTGGCTGCTCTGGCTCTCCGCTTCCCTTCCCTCTCCAAAGTGGAGCTGCTGCGCCGCGCCAAGGAACTCTTTGCCAAGTCGCGCTTCAAGTCCCTCAGGAAGCTGGACGTCTCACCCAACAACACGAGACTCTTCGAGTGGCTGGCACGCGAAGTCGTCAAGAAGGACATCGTCGTTCGTAATCGCTTTGACTCTCTTGGCATTTCGTGGAGATTTGAAAGTGGCTGTGATACAACCGAATGTGTCTTGGAGCGAACGGCGAAAAATGTCTACTCGATTCTTCGTGGTGCCATTACAAAGGATTTGAATGTACTGAAGCGCGCGGGCAAATACTACTACAAATGTAGACGTTGTTCGGAGTTCGTTCGTCGGGTGCAGAGGCGAGAGCATGCACTGGATTGTTCCCAGCGCACTGCTGACGAGTGGACCCTGGTCAACCGACAAGCTCGCAAGACGCGCATCACGTTCAGCGAGGGAAGGAACGTGCGGCCTCTGCAGACTGTGATGGAGAAGCTGTCCAGATTGGGCCTTCCATTGCCCCAGTCCTTCTACAACGAGCCCTCACTCGCCGTCGTGGACGTCGAGAGCTTCTCCTCACCAATTGGCAGCTCGAAAGAGGATGAGGCCGGAATGCTACAGTACTCAGAGAAGCTGTTCTACATAAACGTCCAGAGTGTATTGTGCGTTGGTCTAGCCTACCGGATCCTGGGCAGCGAAGAAATAAAGTTTGAAGTGTTCTGGCGAAGTGAAACATTTATGAGAGACTTCGTGGCCAGACTAATCGAGATTAGCAGAGTTAACTTCGCTTATCTTGTCAACGTCACCTATCGACCGGTGTTTGACTGTTTGGATGACATGGAGCTACACTGCTATTCCTTGAATCCTTTTCGTCGTAGGCAGATTACAGCTGCCAGGCAAGCCCTTCTTGACTACTCCGAGTCTCTAACTCTGCTAACGTACAACGGAAATCGTTATGACTGGCATGTTCTTCGAACTGCTGGCTTCTTCGAGGAACTTCAACGCCAGTCGCGCGGGAAACTGTCAATTCTCCAAAGACGGACTTCCTGCTATGTAGCTCTCCTTGTGCCAGAGCTGCGCATGCTCGACATTCTCGAGTTCACAGCCTCTAAAACGTCGTTGCGTAATTTTCTTGTCACGTATGACAAGGGAGCGCAGGAAGGCAAGAGCCACCTTCCCTATGAGCTCCTACGCTCAGGCGACTCGCTTGACATATCTATTTCCGAAATTCAATACTCAAATTTCTACAGTAGTATTACCAACACCAATCTACTGAATGAAGACTTCTTGCGCTATAAGCGTGTACTGGATCGAAGCAGTGGAAACGTTGCATTGACTCTCAAAGCGCTTAGACTATCAGCGCCACCACCGACTGGAAGCGAGCGCTTCTCTGACCTAATGGTGGGCGCTTTGCTGTCGTTACAGTATGTATTCGGGCGGCATTTGTCAAGTGGGTCTCGTCTTCCAGTCCGAGTGGAGGAACAACGGTCTACGCACGTTGCGCGACGTCGTGGCCTACTACCTTCGCCTCGACTGCGTGCCCTGCCTACGCGCCTGCCTCTCCCTCCAGGAGTCCTTCCGGGATTTGGGACTGTTCAACATTTACAAGGAATACCTAACATTGCCTCAGATGAGCTACACGTACTTTCTAATGAATGTTGAAAGCGCCGAGTCCCTCAGAACGCTCAGTGAAGAATTATTCACCAGTTTTCAGGAATGTCTTTCTGGAGGGTGAGCTATCTTTAGTGCCTGTTGTGGTGGTGTGTGTATGTACTACTGTGTCGATTTTGTTTATAGTGCGTGCGTCGTCTACAGAAGACACGTCAAGCTGAATGAAACGGTCGTCTGTCAGAATGTGCGCGGCTGTGCTGGAAGAGTGGTGAAACAATTGACTTCGTGGGACTTTAATGCTCATTATGCAAATTGCATGAGAACCTTAGAGTTTCCAGTGGGCGGCTACGGTGTCAGAGATAAGTGCAACAACTACAAGTTCGTTCCTCTTGGAAGCAGTCACATGCACAGTTCAATTACTTGGCTTGCCTATCTGTCCTATCGACTAAAGCGGCAATTTCGTACCCTTTTCAACAGTGGAGGGGAGCAATTCATCTTTGTCCCAGAAGCAGGAAGAAGTTTTAGAGTGGACGGAACCTGCTTCGCGAATGACAAAGAAGACACTTTCATTGTTGCTGAATTCATCGAGTGCTCACATCACATGGGCACTGAAACGTCGCACGGCAGCTGTGAACGTCATGCTTCTCCCAATGAGACAGCGCGTCAGCGCAAATTAAGAGAGGACACTTTTGCTCGAATCAAGCTGATATTCAGTTCTCCCAAAGTATCGAAATTATACTACTTGTGGTCCTGTCAATGGAGCGAGTCGGTCGCTTCAGATCCTGATGTTATTAACTTTCTGAATCTCTACTACCCACCGAAGCTACAGAGACAGTTCTCCAACGAGGAAGAAGTCTTGGCTGCAGTGTTGGACAACACCCTGACAGGCTACGTTTACGCCACAGCAGAGATTCTCCCAGAGTACCAGGCCCTCTACTCGAACTTCCCCATGTTCTTCGCCAAGCGTGAACACAAGGTGAGTCAAGAAGAATGGAGGGTTAGCCGAGTCCCTATTCTCTACACTGCTTTGCTACTGCTTTACATTTAGGCGTATGGCGTTATGGCAGAGCTACTGCAACTCAGCGGACAGGCAAACAAGCCAAAGCTAATGCTAACCAATGTGTTTAAGAAGCGTGGTTGGTTTCACCATCGGCATATTCAGTGCGCAGTCCGATTCATTCTGTCCACCCTTGCCTACAGTAAGACATGAGCCCCTATTTTGCAGGTGGATTCACGAAAACCTAGGGGAACATGCGCGTATACATAACATAACTCGAGTATTTGACAGCAGAATGTTGCCCATCTTTCGTAGTGTGGTCAATCGACTAGAGAACTTGCGAAGACAGGCCACTGAAAGCGGCGATGAACTACGGAGCCGCTCTGTTAAAGCTATCGGTCAGTGGCGGCGAGTGCTTCTTTGTCTTTGCCTCTCCATCCTGTGTGTACCTATGTGCCTATGCGCTACTGTAGCGATAACTACACTTTCTCAGCGTCTGTTGCAGCCAACTCATCTTTTGGCCATACCATTCGCTCGCTGGACGGCCTCACGCAGGTCAGCATCATGGACGAGGAGCAGCTGTCACAGGCGCTTGCCAGCAGGCGCTTCATTTCTTCCGAGCCACTGGCGTTCGACGTGGAGGAGGACGACATTCCTCGCTGCGATGACGACGACATGCTCTACCAAGTCACGATGGCCAGGACTCGCAAGCGAAACAATCTTCCCTATCTAATTGGGCTGTCCGTTCTCGAGGAGGCCAAGTACCAGTTGAGCGAGCTCGCCTTGTATTTCCTCAGCTACATGGAGCCTGGCAGTGTGGAAATTGTCTACGTTGATACTGGTCTGCCGTCGTCGTCGTCGTCGTCGTCGTCTGGCGCGACCTGCGCTTCCTTTTAAGATTCTATGACCGTCTCTTTCGCCGAAGAGAATGAGGACGACTGCCTGCGCTTCGACTTGACTGCCAAGGAGCGAGCAGCCTACTTCGAGGAGAAGCGACGGCGATTCGTGACAGGGCCAGAGAATTCTTGGGAGTACGGTAGACTCAAACGCGAGTACAAGTCCATTCGAGAGAGTATTCACGTCGGGCCAAAGCTCTACTTCCTTGAGCTGGAGAATGAGAAGGGCCTGATTACTACCAAGGTTGTACAATGTGTGCAGTGTCGAGGTTCCTGCGTCCTGTTTGATTTGTGTGTTGTAGGTGGCCAGTCGCGGCATCAAGCACTCGGAGGACAATCTGCAGCTGCTGAACAAGGAGAGCTTCCTCGAGCTTCTCTACGCGCAGAGGGAGCTGCTGCTGGAGAATCGGGGCATGCGGCGCGTGCCAGGGGAGGGCTGCATGGCCGTCTGCATGCAACAGCGCAAGTGCAGCTACTACTACTCGAAGCGCGTCGTGTTGCGTGATTTCTCTTCGACCGTTCCGATCGAGCTATATAGTAGGGACATGGAGGAGCCACCGCAGAACGAAGGGAGTGATCAGTGATCGTCGTCGTCGTTGTGCTGCCTAGTACCTTTCGAGCCAACAATAAAGCGATCTTCTGGTGTTCCCCTCAGGCCACCGCCGGCGATCGGCGGCTGCGCCAACAAACAACGGACGTCGACGCGATAGCTAGGAAGCAGCGCCGCCCGAACCGCGAAGCGAGGGGGGGGGGCATTGGGCTTCGCGCCGCGATCGGCCCGACCCGCCGCCGCCGCCGCCGCCGCCGCCGCGCGCGCGCGATTTTCCGGTTTCGTCTTCGTCGCCGCCGAGGGGCAAGTGCACGTAAAGGCACTCCGGCGTTCTTCGGCGCCGACGCCCGGAGGGGCGTCGGCGCCGAAGAACGCCTGCGTGCGCGTTGCATGTGGTTTCGTCGTCGTCATAGACAAATTTGTGGTGGCGGTGGTTTTATTTCGCGAAAGGTGGTGGTGGTGGCAGAGGCCGGAGAGTAAGTACCTAGTACGCGAAGACACGAACGCGCCGCAAAATTCACAAATCACAATCAGTGGTGGTATGTACATCACTTGTCATCGTCGCGGTGGGGCGCTCCTGGCGCCAAGTGGTAGCATCGTTCCAAGTGGAGCCACAGTGGTGGCGAGTCGCGTCGTGCAGTGGTGGTTGCCATTGGGCTCGGCTCAGCTGCAGCAGACGGCGGCTGAGGAGGAGGCTCTTCCCGCGGCGCAGGTTCCTCCTCAACGGCGGCTACCGTGCCAGCAGCAGGAGAGGCGGAGACCGCGGCGAGGGCAAGTTCCACCTTTTCTCCGTCGTCTCTCCGACTGCGCAGCAGGGTGTCCAATCTGTTCTTCAGGTCCTCCAAGTTCTGGAGAGCGTCGTAGCGCTCAATCGTCTCCGGAGCCAGAAGTTCCTCCGGAACCAGTTTTGCGATTCGGAAGTCCATGAGTCAGGGGGGAGTCAGCTGCTAACCAGCGGCGGCGGCGGCAGGATTAGCAGCAGAGCAGGCTTGACTTTGCTGGTAAAGTATTGCTGGATCCACCTGCGTCTGGCCAGAGGACTGCGCTTCGCCAGAAGAGATACGGCCAGGGCTCTGGTGCGGCCGTCGTTTAGAAGCAGCTCCACAATACTGTCGCAGAGTCGATTGGTGAGTAGTCTGTTGCGTTGGCGTTGCTTTTGCCGTTTCAACGCGCTTTGTATCTTGCCGAAATCGCCAGCCACGAAAGGGCAAGACAAGGACGATGGAGGGGAGGAGACGACTGCAGGAGGAGGCATGAGCTAGTCCCACAGCACTTGGCCTCTGTAGAATGGAGACTGCAGCACGTCCACGAGAACTTCTCCTTTGCCCACGTCGAGTACTGCGTAAGTTCGTCCTGTTCCCTTGATGAACTGAACAAGCCGACTGACCAAATTGCTGGTGGGCGCACCGGGGAAGATCTGCCTCTGTATCTGTAGAGCAGTCGAGCTAGGCAAGGTGGTGTTGTAGAAAGATAGGACGATGTAGGCGCTGTTGGCCAGAAGCGTGCTGAGCACTCTCTCCTTGAAAGTACTGCACTGGAGCAGCACCAGCACTGTTATGCTCGAGTGACGGCTGTGAACTAGGACGAGCTTCTGTAGGGCCTTTTCAAATTTGGCCAATGACATTCCCTGATCATCCAGGGCCAGCACAGACGTGGACCGTCCGTCTTTTGTTTTCAGCGCTTTTCGATTGACCTCCTCGATCAGGCGATGGCTGAGACCCTGGGCCAGCTGCACTGGGACTGTGGAGGGCAGGCTGTTCACAATGGGCGAGTACTCGTCCTCCTGAAATGATTCGTAGACCAAGGTGAGGCTTGAGGGTTTCTTGTCGAATATGTTGTGGAAACCTCTTTCGAATATGTCTCTGAGCAGTCTAGTCTTCCCTCCACCCGGCCTGGCCACAAATATTATGATTCGGTCTGCCTTTAGTTTGGCCACACGCTGCGTCTCGTAATCACCAGCACTGGATGAGTTGTTGTTTGTCAGCATTGTCGTCGCTTATGGCGCAGTCGCTGGACGAGCTCCTGTTTTATAGCGCCGCCGCTCTAGTCTCCTCTATCACCAATTTACTTCCTTCCTAATGTAGGGAGTAATTGCCCTGCGTTGCCGGCGACTTCAAGCTAGATTTCCTGGAGAGTATGAGAGTGTGACCGTCTTTGTCTGAGGATTGATGGTCACGCTGTCATTGTAGATGGCCATGGCGAATAGGTAGTATTCTCTCTCGGTTGGCTCTTGGAAGGTGACTTGGGCAGCCAGAGATCCGTATTCGACAGGGCCGGTTAGCTCCTTTCTAAGCGACTCGTGTTTTAGGTCAATTGCAAAGAGAGTTGCCATTGTATAGAACATCTGTTTGGTAATCCCTGGTGACCAGCCTTCGTCCGAGTAACCACAGAGATCCAGTAGGCGCTTGTACCAAATGGTAGCAGACAAGCCGCTCTCGTTGCGAGCGTCCTCTGTGACCATATCCACTTTGCCACCATCGCTTGGGAAGATCTTCCCCTCGAAAATGGCTTGAACGCTGCCTAGCTTTCTGTGGTTGAAATTCAACCAGTTTATAGTGCTGTTGTTGAGCCCTCTCGGATCGCAGAGCCAAAGGACAAGAGCGGATGGTTTTCGGCCGTGGCTGAGAGTTGCTCGGAAACTGCTGCTGCCTGTGGCGATGCTGAAGGGCCCTCCTGTGGCTCCCCTCTTGAAGAAATACACCAAGCTCTCGCCGCTGAGCAGCCGTCTCTCGATGCTGCTGTTTAGGACAGGACTCAAGGTGTACCAGCAGACGAGCAGCTCGCAATGTTCCACCACTATCTGGTAGTCGATGTTGTTGTTCTGGGCATGTACGGCGGCTTTGGGATTTGCGTACTCCAACCGCACGGTAACTGACACCGATGGTGGTAGGAATTTTTGGGAATTTGAAAAATCGAAATTGATTTTCCCAGCAACGGTGTATTTCTTCGAGGCCAGAGTTCTGTTTCGACGATTCAAGCGTCCCTCATTGACGTCGTGTGTCATGTCTGCGTCGAGGTCCGTGTCGGGATAGAAGCCCAGCTGATCTAGAATTGAAGCGAGTTGAGAATGAGCAGACAATGAGGCAACATGTGGTACCATTAAGCACGTCTCGCTTGACAGCTGAGCTCGTGGACATTAGCAGCTTGACGTAGCTGGAGAGGGGATAATTGGAGTTCGATGTCTCCACGACTGAGTCCTAGAAGAATAATGCTTGGCTATTCACCATAAGAAAGAGGTTAGGTACATACATCACAAACTCACCTGAATTGAGAGCTCTGCATTGCTGAACATGCTGGAATGAATGTTGGGCGCTACTGCAACATTGTCCAATGGCTCTATGTTTTGTAGGACACCTGCGGCAGAGCGCTTTTGAACTCTGATCGTCGTTCTGAGCTCGAAGCGACTGGACAGGAAGGCAGTCTCACGTCTCGGCACACGAAAGGTGAGCGTTGCAGGGTGGGTGGGGTAGAGGACTTCCGGAGGTACAGCCTCCTCCAGCGCACTGCTCACAGTGTACTGCGTGAGTGGCTGGCGAAACAAATCGGCCTCAAAACTCATCGTTTCCGGTTGTTCTTCTTCTGTTGTGATTTCTTTGTCGTCTTCCCTTTCTTCACTGGCGTCTTGCGCTGCCGTTTTGTTGTGCTCTTCTTCTGTTTGCCACTTGCAGTCTTTGTTGCGGCGGGTCGCTTTGTGGGCTTCTTCCTGCTGCTAGTCCGTCGGCTTCTATCCTTCGCCTCGACTCTAGCTCCGCCCAACAAAATGTCTCCAATATCCCTTGCAGCTGGGCGTCCGGAAGCCGCGTCCTCACGCCGGTCAATCACCGCGTCGCGACGCAGCTCTTCCGCTTCCTTTTCTTCGTTTGTTGCTGGAGAGGGCGGGGAAACAACACCAGCGGCGAATAGAGCGGCAGTAGCGGGAAGTGGATCGGAACTGAAGATATTTCTGAAGCCACTTGAAGCCATCAAAAATTCTTTGTTGAAGAAACTCAGTGGATGAAAGATACTAGGACCGAGCGTGAGTCGATTTATATACCAGCTGGAGGCACATCTTGTTCTGCCAGTTCAGGCAGCGTACTATATCTCCATTTACCAATGATCGTAGTGTCGCAGTGATTTCTGTAATCTTAGGCTTGTTTACTCTGCACCAAAGTATGTGAGGTGGTCGAGAAAGAAACGCTTCGCTTTGCTTGTATACTTCTATTTGCTGGACTGCTGGAAGGTGCAGAGGTTGCTGGCCAGGTACAATGTAGTTGTTACGGATGCAGTCTAGGGTCACAAGCGCTGGAATTCCTGTTGAAAGCGAGAACTCGTGCTTTCCAGAGGTGTCGGCCTGCGCTGCGTAGTTTGGCTGCCTCAGGGATAGGATTTGACGGAGTTCAATGTTGATGCCTCTCACGTAGTATTTTCCAGTCTTGAAGCGAACAGTCTTTGTCTTCTGGTCGAACGTGACATTTGGTTTTGCTCTACCCCCACCGATCTGTCTCCGAATCTCTCCGTTTAATTGGGTAATCAAGTCTTCCTTGTTGATGACATGCAGGAACCCCTGCACTGTTGTCCACTCCAGCTCTTGTTGAGTTTTGACTTGCATAGAGAAGGGGATTGTGTGTAGCAGCCCATCACATTCCACATAAATTTCGCGCAATCCCAAAACTCCTTCGTCGCCCAACTCCAGTGGAGGTTCGCAAGTGAACTGGAAACACATCTGCTCTTCTCCGTTAGGACAGCGAGCTCTGTCGGAGCTGAGAGTCAGGACTTGCTCCATCCCGCGCGTGTCATCGACCGAGTCACGGGCCTGGTGGCAACCTTTCTTCCTCCAAGGGGTTGTTCGTCGGGTTTTGTTCTAGCTGGTAGGCGCCGCTGACTTCGTGTTGCTGGCAAGGTAGGAGGAGGGATCTCTGTCTCACGAGGCGGAGGAACAAAAGCCGGTTCTGACGGCGGCTCTTCAGGAGGCTTTTTGGCGAGTCTAAGTCTAATTTCAGGATAATGCCCGTCTAAGGCGACTCTGCTGTTTAAGTAGGCTAGTCGATAGCGAGCGTAGGGTGCTCCAGCTTTCACTCCAGTAATTACATAGAGTTCTTTGCTATAACTAGGTTCAGAGCTTTTGGCAAAGCTGCTTCCACCTGCGCTCGTTTTCAGCAATTTTAGCCTCACGACATCACCAGTGGAGAAGGCTGGAGGTGCTGCAAGCCTCCCCCTTGTGAGTCTGTATCGTCTGGCCAGGATGCAGCGCAGCACAAGAGGGGCTTTCTCATCGGTCACGTCCTGTGGTGCCAGATTGGCCCTACTTCTTGTAGGAGTGGAATTCACCACTGCTTCAGCTTTCTTCAGCAGAGAAGGCAGGTGGTTTCCAAGTCCGGCGGCTTTGAGTCTTGCCAGAATTGATCTTAAATCAGCTATGCGCCTCTCAGCAACATTGGCCTTGCTTTCGGCAAAGCTAGCGCTCGTGTATATTTGGCGAATGTTGTTGCTCTTGAGTGCTTGTTTCACTTCAGGAGACTTGAATTCGACCCCCCTATCCGATAATGCAGCGCGGGCTGCAAAAGGCATCCTCTCCAGAATTCTCACAAGTCCGGCAGCTGTGGACGTTCCAGTGGCTCGCCCCAGCGATTCAAAGTAGGACAATCTACTGTATGTATCGGTCAGGATGAGGACAATTGGCGAACCAAAGAAGCCTTTTATGAAGGCCAAGTCCATTTGAATCAGTGATCCTCGCTTCAGTTCGGTATTCATGAAGCTGTTTGGTGCATACCTGCCGAATGATCTTCGCTTCGGAGCTTGACTGTAGATGGCATATTCAGGTCTAGAACGAATGTGTTTTAGGATCGCTGCGCGGCTCACATCCAGCTCTTCTGAGTGCTTCCGAGCGAAGTGGCTCAGACCAAATGGACGTTTAGCCCACTTTTCCCACAGGTAGATCTTTTGACGCTCGCTGAGAGCAAAAAAGACCAGTTTTATGTCGGCGCACTAGCTCGGCAAGTTGGGACGCCCGGAGATAACAGTACGTAGTGGACACCACGCAGCGATCACTGTTAACAGCGGCCTCCTGCTTCCGAGGTGCCCGTGTCGGAATATTGAACACGATTGATGTGTTCGACGCCACCGATCGCTCCACCAGGACCACACCAGTTGGTTCGTCAAAGGCCAACTGCCTCTCAAACAGCTCAGGCAGAATCTCAAACGCAGTCGTTATCTGCTGCCGGCTATTGTTGCAGCGCTCTTCCAGGATAACGACGCAGGCTGGCAGGAGCAGGATTAGTACAAGCTTCAGTACAATAATGGCGCTCTTCACACGCTCCGTTGTAAGATTGAGGGCATACATTGTGCTGGCACTAAGCATTGAAATGAATGCGAGTGAAGAGCAATCTCCAAAGCGCCTCTCTTTTATAGAGAGAAGGAAGCGGATTTGAGTAACGTGTGCTTGCAAGTGCAATCTCTGCACATTAAGGTTTAGCCGTAGCAAATTTCGCTTGCCAACAGGCTAAATCTCTTCGGTTGTGCCGGCACACATTCTCGCGTAAAATGTGTTGGCAAATTCTTTAGAGTCCTCGAGTGAGAGAGGATACTGTAGCGTCAACAATGGCCAAACAATTGACGGCGTATTAGCGCATATCTAAGGCGTGCATGTTTTTAAAGAAGCTGGGAAACAGGCAAATTGGACACGTGTGTTTTAAAGAATAATTGTCGTAGACCATTAC